>JAOXYD010000005.1:26213403-26224393 GCA_028565735.1 Pinacopodium congolense
ATTTTTATATACATAAATAATTTTTATTACAAAATAAAATATAATTAAAATCAAAAGTACTTTTTATTTTTATGTTATCAAACAATCTACTCTATAAAGTTCTTTTAAAAAAACACTTTTTTATATACTAGCCAAACAGTCAACTGTCTTCTTAAAAAAACTCTTTTAAAAAAAGCTCTACAGAAAAAAGCTCTACTAACAAAATTCAAACAGGCACTAACAACTAAGTGGAATCTCTCATACTGCCACAACAGTTGGAAAATGCTTCTCCATCTTGAAAAAGCTAAGAGGATGATCATATATTTCTTCTACAAATGGCACAGAAAGAAAATTGGTAATTTCAGCTGAACAATATAACACAGGTATCATTCGTCATGGATTAACTTCAGAGAAGAAAGTTCATGTTTAGTACGAATGATCAGTGGCAAAACCAAGGCAAATGCAGCCGAAAATTAAAACCAAATCAGACAAGTTCATCACTAACCGCATCATAAACAGGAATTTGGTTCCGCCAGAAATCAAGGGTAGGTAGAAGTAATCTCCCTACAAATACACAAATTAAACTCAAGCATTATTAAAGGTAATACATTTTCGTCATGCTACTCAATCCCAAGGAAAGAACGCTCATGGAAAAAGCCATTTAAATTACTATAACAAATGAAACATTAGGCACCAGGTAAGTTAAATGAAGAGCACAGCTGATTTTTGTTGTCATGATTGGAGGACAGGTTCCTCAAACAGGATCTGATAAGTATATCAAAAATGACTTCAACCATTCTAATTTTTGCTTTGGTTAATTGATAATCAATTAAGAACATGTTCAAATCCACAGCACATTGTAAAGAAAGAGATAAAAATCAGAACTAATCTCTTCATTATCTCAGTTGACCCATACATATATTCTACTACTTTAATACGCACAGATTAATACGCTAGGAACACAACATTGCCACATGAATTCACCTGATCTAGATCGTTTAAGACTCAAGGACTCTGGGGATAGTAAACGTGAATTTTCTTTTCCTCCCTGGGTAAAAGAGAGCAGAGGAATTAAAAGGATTAATTATAATAGCAAACTATAATATAGACAAGCAAAAGTATGATGGCAGACAATTAAGTGTAAACTAAAACCAAAATAAATGTGAAGATAAAGCTGGCAACAGCTAGCTAATTTACCTGAAAGAAAGAAACAGAATGAAAAAAAAATGCTATATCCTCAACAACAGGAAAAAGGAGACAAACCAACATTAAAATAGGGAAAAAAAAAGTTTGCAAAATGAACGAATAGCACCATGTAACTATTGAGTAAAAATTATAAATGGATCACAGGTTCTCATACTTGCATGCAGTAAAAAAGCAAAGAGGCAAAGAAAATACAACATGAAAAACTTTGATGTATAGATAGGCCATAGGTTCATACATCTCAACAACTAAAAATTGGTAAGTATAACTTGATCCACACAAAATTGTGCAACTTTGGATTAGGTTCAAAATTTTTTTTACCTTGAAGAGCATCTGGGTGAATTAATATGTGTATTAGACAGTAAACAATTAAAAACCAAATCTAAGGTGGCTTACATTTGAATCAAAACTAATTTTCCTTTTAGCTTTTATCCTGGATGTACTTCCTTCGGCAGTAACTTTTCTTCCGTTCTTGCCTTTACTTTCCAATGTGTCTCTACATTTTATCAACCTTTTTGCAGCTCTTTTCATTGCATCTTTTATGTTCACAAGTTTCTGAGAGCTACTACTTATTAAAGTCTTCTTAAGTTTCTCTATACTCGGGAATTTGGTATCTGACTTTGATTTTTCGTCTTTCTTCTTGAAGGAACATCCTGACATAGATTTCCGCTTATCAGTCAAAATGCTCAATCGCTTGCTGCTTCTTCTGGAACCAGAGGCCTTTGGATTGTCATTTAGTTTATCCAATCCAAGCACAGATGAAGCATTTGCATTCCCTTCTGGATCAGGGTGCTTATTGGACATGTCAGGATGATTTGCAGAATCTGCAACATGTGGAGTTCCAGGTAGGCAGTCTTCAAGTATTTTTCCATTCTTATCTGTGAATACTACCATAGGCTCAGGTCCATGGGACAATGGATTTGTAGAAATAATTGTTGCATCATTCTTCAGTCCATCCTTGTCTCCCAGATTTTCGTGTTGCTTCATTGAACTAGTCCGTTCACCTGAGAATACAGTCAAGTCTGAAATTCCAGTAGACGCTATCTGTTCCAAGTTGATTATTCCATGATCATCTGCATTAGAACCTTCGGGTACTAAATAGTCTTCTGAAGTATTATTGTTGGTGGGTGCACAACATAATAGAGCTGATTCAGTAGTTTTTGACTCGATTATGGGTACTTTTTTACTGTTTTTATTGCTATCCAAATCAATGCTAGTTTCTGGTGATCCTACCCCATCATAGCTTGAACGTTCTACTTGTACTCTAGAGAAATCTTCCATTGAATCACCAGCAGTTCTCGAACCGCTAAATGAGGGTGAAAAGATCACCTGGGCATCTGAGTCCACATCATCAAACACACTGTCTATTGTAGTTGACAAATTAGTTGCATGTTCCTTGCGAAATATTTAAGGATCTACTATGTGCTCATGTTTGACATTTAGAACATTCGATGATGTATTGATATAAGATCTTCCTTGAACACTAGTGTCTACATGGTCTGTAGTACCATGTTTGGAAGATTTGACATTTAACTTACTAGATGCACTGTAATAGCAGTCTCTTGAATCCATGCTACCATGATTATCTTCACACTTGTCCTTACTTGAAGTTAAAACTAGACTTGAATCTTGACCTGTGACAATTGGAACTTCTAAAGGAAGAGAGGCAGGAAAAAAAATCAGAGAGAGAACCATCTCAGCTGATAGATTGGAGCATTCGGGTTTGAGAAAGCATTCAGTCCGGTGAAAAAAAAAAAAGCAATGTAGGGATTAAAACCTGGATCTGTTACTGACTGACTGAAGTCAGAATCCATCTCTGAGTTAAGTATTTGCTCCGAGCCCTCATCAGCATATTCTTTCCAGTGAGCAGGAAAGCCCAACAAGAAATTTCTACAGACCTGTTTTAGGGGAACAATAAAATATAAAACTTTATGCATTTGATCTCAAAAAAGGGAATTGTGAAATAAGAATGTTCTTGTGGAATGCCCAAGCAGTGTTATATAGCTAGCACAAATCCCAAATGACCATAAATGGAAATCAATCTTGAATCTACAGTTCAACACAAAGACTAATGCATGCATTAAAAGAATAATGCATGCATTTTCATCTAAACCAAAACAGGGGACATAAACCTCAGAATAACCATTATGTATAGTTCGTGTCGCCGCTTGAACAAGCCCAAGCAACGTAATCTATCTAGAACAAAAACCAAATGACTACAAATAGCAATCAATCTTAATTAAATTGTTCAAAACCAAGACTACGAGTAAAGCTTGGGTCTTCACGCTAAGACAGAACAGGGGATACAAACCTCGGAAGAAAACCCATTCTGCATAGTTCGTGTCTTGTTGATCAAGCCTTGAAAAATTACAGTGACACCATCAGCTGTCTCGAGAGTGAAAACATCGAATCTTCTAGTGATGGGTGCGGAGTGGAACACACGCAAGCCTTGTTGTCTGAATACAAACACAAACAATGATGACAAAATACAAAAAATAAACAAAATAATACAAATGTTTTTCATGCAAAAACAAGTAAATAGCAAAAGAGAAACCCTACTCTCCGCAAGTACAGCCCGCAACTGCAAGTCTCTTCCCTTCGAAGTCCTCATCGGCTTTAATCAACCACCAATCGTGTAACGAAACCTTTTTTTTTTTTAGGGAATAATCATGCTAAGCAAATGAGAGAGATAGACAGCGAGAGTTTGTTTACACATACCAAAACAACATGAAAATAACAAACTCAACTGTTTTCTGGAAATAAGAACAGGAGGCGGTGTTATTGGCCTTATCGGTACCAGTGGTGGCTTCGCGAGGTTGGCTCGAGGCAGCCATGGAGATCGCATCAAGAAAAATTAGCAGTTCATCTAAGATTTGGATTGTTCGATAGAATTTGGGTTTTTGGTTTTAATTTTTAACATAAAATTAAAAAAAATAATAAATTACAAAAATTAAGAATAAAATATAAAAATTAATATAAATATATCGTAACTATAATTAAAAATCACGACTCAAGTCAATACTAAACGACCCTAACGTTTGAACTAGAGATAAAAGGTACAGAGGCGCAGGAAAATTACAGTACTACGCATTTCCACGCTCGACCGAGACCGATCACAGAGGTAACTGTTCAACTTCATTAAAAAGATTTGACAATGTTTCACGAAGGTGGCTGTAGTTTAGTGGTTAGAATTCTACGTTGTGGCCGTAGAGACCTGGGCTCGAATCCCAGCAGCCACACTAAAATGTCCTTTTTAAACCTTAATCTTATTATTTGTGATTAGCTTATATTTTTAAAAAGATTTAAATAAGTTATTATGATTATTTTTATTTTTGTACCCTTTGCAAAGTGTAATAAATATTGTTTTAGTAATATTATTTGGAGTTATGATATTTCTTTAAAAATATGTAAAATCAAAATTCACTTCTTTTATCCTAATTTTAATAAGAGCATTTGACTTGTTAATAAACATCCTTAAATATTCCTTTATAGTTAAAAGGTCATATGAAATTTTTAGAGGAAAATTCATGGAACCATAAACACAGTCCTATTTTTGTATGCACTTTATCCATGCTTATTTTTACTACTCTAAATTTGGAATTACATTAACTATAGTATGAATAATGAAACTAATTTAATTTAAAAATTTATTCAAGTAATATTTAATATTAATCAGTACTAGTACCGATATCAAGTACTAAAAATATTAAGGGACCGTTTGGTAGCACTTTTATTTTTTCATTTTTATTTTTATTTTTATTTCTTATTTTTGTGTTTCCGTTTTTCTTATAAAGAAAAACGAAAACATGTTTGGTTGATATTTGTAATAAAAAAATAAAAAATAAAAACGTGTTTGGATGAGATTTATAAAATATATATAATTTAATAATGATAGTCTAATATAAAATAAATTTAAATTATTTGACTAAAAAACTCTTATACATCTTAAAAATATATTATTAGTCAATATATTATATTCATTATTCAATGTAAAAAAATATGTTTATAAAATATGTTTTCAAAATGCAGAAAAATATCATTTTATTGTTTCTCTGTTTCTTTTTATATTTATCTGATTTTGAAAACAGAAAATATAAATAGAATACAGACAAACACATTTTTTTTCTCTATTTCTCTATTTTTTAAAAACAAAAACAGAAAACAGAATACATAAATACAAACAAACAGGCCCTAAACCGAATGATGTGTATGGTTGCAAATGGTTGGTTTGGGCTGGGTTGGGTCTATTCTTTAAAAACCCAACTCAACCATCCAGGCTCAACTATTAGGGCCCACAGTGAAGAGGTTGCTTGAGATGGTTTTACTAAACAGAACGTGAACCCAAGTTGTTGTCTCATAGATGTTATTGGATAAAAATAATACTAAAACGAATAAAATCTCTTGTACGAGAAATATTCAAATAAATGGAAATTAAATAAACCACTAAATATACACAATTTATTGCATTAAAATAATAAAATTGGTGTGAATGAAAAGAAATGTGTAACTAACTAAGAGGATGAATAATTTTTTTCTTAAAATTTAATAAAATCATGTCAAGAAATTAATTTAACATGTACTTAATTAAGATTAATTAAATGATATATTATTTTGAACTAATGGAAAAAATTTAAAGCTAAATTTAATAATATATTTAATAATTTAATTTATTGTAAATATTAAACCTAATTTTACAATCAAACAGCCCTTTAATCGGTTTTTTATCAAAATCATTTAAATATGAGCACTTATGAAATATCACTTTATTATAATATATATAAAAAATTAATTATAATAAAAAATTATCTTAACTTATTATATGATTTCTCTTTATGCTAAAAGAAAAAAATTAACAAATTAATCTTATCATTTCAATAAGTATATCGAAATAAAAATCATTTGATAATATTGTGATAATACGACATCATATAAGTGTTTATCGTTAATAGTATTCTTGAAAAATAATAAGAAATTTTTGTATTCATATTTTAAGTGAGAACTTCTTTTACAATGGCTTATTAGAGTGTGCAAATTAATTTACCTAACTTTTTATTCAAATAAAAATATTATATTTAATAAATTAGCGAGAATAAAAAATCAATTTTCAAACTTAATTATTTATATAATGTTCAAATTGAAAATGTCACAACCTAATTTGATATAAAGCAAATAAGTTAGAATTTTAGCTTGGCGGTAGCTAAATTTTAAAAAAGAGAAACATCCTGTGACAGTTTTTAGAGAGCAGAACAATTACATTTAATTTTCAAGACAATTATATTTATTGATAATAAATCATGCTATTACCATCTAAATTGCCAATCGGAGTAACTTTTAGAACACTAATAATAAATAAAACAAAGCAAATACCAATTTGAAACCACTATTAACATAGTATTCAACTCATTAAAATTAAAAATTGACCTTGACAATGTCTATGTGTCAATGTCTTACAAATCAATTACAGACGTTTCTTAACACACAAATTTCTCACAAAGAGGGAAAAAAAAAAAACATAAGAAATCTCAGCGGATCCAATCTTCATCAGCAGTGCGCAGTGGTACTTCTAATGCTACGTCTTTTCCACAGCACAAACACGAAAGGCTATATAGAAGACAAGGAGGCTGCACAAGACTCAATCAAGAAGTGGAATTGCAATGAAGAAGTAACAATAGCTTCTACAAAACCACAAGCGTGACTCATTCTCTTGCAAGCATTCAGTTGTCACAGTGTTTGGAATCAGATTTCTAGCAAAGGCAACAACATCTAAGCCCTTCTGCGGTGTGTTTTGTTATGTAGCTGAAAGCAAGCAAAATTCATGGTAGCTATTGTGTCTCAAATAACTGGTCAAACTTATCTTACCTTGCCTCAAAGCTGTTCACTTCATAACCCTGGGGACTGCAAATACAGCTAGGAATCCAAGAAAGAATGTATCCAGCCATAATTTCAATTCTAGTACAGAAACTAAGAGACAAACCTTGCACTTATGCACAATGAACAATTCTTCTAGTCTCCATGCATCATGTCCATTAACAACCACTCAATATCATAGCACATATTATATGAAGCACCAAGATATGGCAACCGGGACCTTTCATTGTCAGAGGAGTTCTGAACAAGATGATTGTGTCTTGTGAAGGAGCAGATATATAGACAGTGCAGTGGATGAGCTTGTCAATTCTGAATACTTTTAGAGATAATAAACACAAAAATGCTATATAGAAGATAAAAAGTTGGATAAGATTCAACTATGTACTTCAAAATCTTCTAAGAAACTTTTCTTTTCTTGGTCATTATATGGACTTAACCTTTCCCATTATGGTCATTAATTTCATTATACCTGTCTGCCGGCGTTCTAATATATGACAGCACTTTTTAGCATATGTTCTTCATCATCTTCAGAATGCTCTTCATCGTATTTGTGATATATGAGTAAATGGCCCAGGATTTGCTCTTTGTTTTGGTTTTGATACTTTTGGGGTCCCAAACACATTCCAAAGTTTAAGCTTTTCATCCCCTGCAGCTGATGCCACTGTATATCCATCTGGGCTCTGATTCCAGTAAAAACATCAATAAGAATCTATATTTTAAAAAACAAAATGAGATTGATGGCTCAGTTGATTCAATACCTGGGCCATGTAGAGGACTCTAGAAGTATGGCCTTTGAGCTCTGCCATCCTCTTCATTGATGGATACTTCCACAAAGTGAGTTGGTTCTGTGAAAAACCATGAGAACTAAGTAGTTCACGCTCATGTGTATTCCATAAGAGAGCAGAGACTTGAGAGCCGGTGTCCACCGAATTCAAACAGCTGCCTGTAATGGTGTTCCAGAACTTAATGCACCCGTCACCATCACCTCCACCAGAGGCTAGCATGTTATCCTGGAAGGGACACCAAGCAAGAGCTTTCACAGCAGCGCTGTGATTGTTGAGCCTGTGAAGCCACTGTCTAGCTGAAGATGAGGAAGCATTTGTGCTGTCCCATATAAACACAAGGTCATCATTCCCTCCGCTAGCTAACTGCCGGCCAGAAGCAGACCAATTTAATCCACAAACTCCCTGACGGTGTCCCCTGTAAGTTTCTATAATATGCTCTCTTACTCTCACATCATTGTTGATTATTTTCGTATCCTGTCCTCCAGTACTCAAAATTTGATCATTCCATGCTAGTGAATTTACACCCAACTGGTGACCGCCTCTGAGCGTTCGTAGCTGCATTAATGGTTACATTTTGATAAGTCATTAACAATGTTATCATCCCAAAGGTGAAACAAATAACCATTAGAATAAAAAATGACAATACAAACCTTTGCATTAACTGTGCAGTCCCATAGCTGGACTTCTGAATTATTCAAGCCTATAGCAAGGTGATGGTCATCAGGAGCCCATCTCACACTAGTGACATGACCATCTTCACTGTCAACCGTGACCAATTCTGAAGCATGACCATTTAAAGCATTCCACAAGTGAACAGTATCTCCAAGAGCAATGGCCAGTATATTTTTGCTTCCCCAGTCCAGTATATTTAAGTAGAAATCATCGATTATTCCAGGGGCATCCAATGTCCTTTCTGAATTCTGATAGATCAAAATCAGGTAATTAGTAAGACAAATACTTGATTAGAAAAACCACAACTTTGACAGAGAAAATCCACGATCCCAAGAAATATGAAGAAGCATCTTAGGTAAAGAAGATGCACAAACCTGAGGAATGTATCGTCTGGATCGAACAGTTCTAGAATGATGCACAGATGGTGGAGGGAAAATGTGTTTGGGGAAAGGCTCCTCTGGGGCAGGGGGCTTGTTCTTGAAGGAGAAGATTCGAGGCCTGTTCATATCAAAAAGTTCAGCCAGCTGTTGTTGGTAAGCAGACTGATCCTCATTCCCGTTGCTTCCTCCTGTTAGCATAAACTTTGCGAAATCCATATTCATTGCAGACGTAAATGGTATAAATCTATCCATCTGTTAACAACAACCAAAAACTAAGTCAGAACTTTGAACCGTAACTTAATCGGAGAAAGAAACAAATCCATGTTCAGATTTATCGTAAGGAGTAAAAGTAAAAGTTCTACAGTCCTCTACAAAAGAAGAAGAAAACGATCTTCCACAGCAAGATGCATGAATACCCACAAAATACTACCACAAACTAATTGACAAAGGAAACCTAAAAAAACTAAGAAGGAAACGCATGGACGAAAACGTAAAAAAGAAAATTTTGTAAGTTACATCATAATATAAAGAAAAAGAAACGCGTTACATCATATTGCGAGCGTTTCCGTTGAGGAAGACGTTCTCCAAGAGGGCTCCGAAACTGCATGGTTGGAAAGGATGAATGGAATATTCGATCAAATTCCAAAAGAAGAAACCTGCAACAGAAAGAAAAAAAAAACTTGCTTTCAGTACTGAAATAGAAGTGGAAAGAGAGAGAGAGAGAGAGAGAGAGAGAGAGAGAGAGAGAGAGAGAGAGAATGTCGTCGGTTTCGAGGAAAAGCGGAAATTGATTAGGGTTGTCCCCTTGTTTCTTCCCCCCAATTCAGAAGATGGAGAGGAAAACAAAAATTGATTGGAAGCTCTAGGGTTTCCCGTTGCTTATCCCTCCCAATACACAGAGAGAGCGAGAGAATCGTTAAATTGACTGAGCAATTTAGGAGCTTTCTTCTTGTTTCTTCCTCCCAAAACACAGAGAAAGCCAGACAACAGTAAAACAGAGAAATTGATTGAACGCTTTAGAGAGAGAGAGAAAGAGCGAGAGAGAGAGCGAGAGCGAGAGCGAAAGAGAGAGGGAGTGAGCAGTGTTGACGGAGTCGCAGAAGGTTTGTATATATTTATACCGAAAACAACGTTCGGGAAATAACCGTTGAGGTCACCTTGAGCTTCTGAGTTCTGATGGCTTTCCCGCGGTACTCTCAAAGTGCTTATACGCTGTCGTTTCAACCTAGATATTTTCAAGCCTTATGGACTTCGATCGAAAGGCCCAAATCGTGAACTTCTCAAGTCTGTTAAAAGGGGTTGTTTGGCAGGGTTTGAATTTTTTATTTTAATTTTTAACATAAAAATTGAAAAAGATAACACACTAATACAGTACAAAAATTGATGATAAAACATAAAAATTAATACAAATATATTAAAACTACAATTAAAAATCACAATCTACGACAATACCAAACGACTTATTAATTTAGATATCGACCGAGTTAAATTTCAATATTCCTCCGTAGTTTAAATAAAGAGTTATTTGATAACACTTCTATTTTTTTTGTATTTTTTTTAAAAATAAAAATCTGTTTAGTTGATATTTATAATTAAAAAATAAAAAATAAAAATATATTTAGTTGAGATTTATAAAAAAAGTAATTTAATAATGTTAATAAAATATGAAATAAATTTAAATTATTTGATCAATTTAAATTAAATATAAAACTAATATTTATTATTAATCAATAAATTATATTCATTATTCAATGTAAAAAATTTTGTTTATAAAAATTGTTTTCAAATTACAGAAAAACATCATTTTCTTATTTCTTTAGTTCTATTTTTTTTCTTTGATTTTGAAAATAGAAAAATAAAATAAAATACATTCAAACGTATTTTTTTCCTCTATTTCTATATTTTAAAAAATAAAAACATAAAAATATAAAATATAAAATTTGACAAACAGGCCCTAAGTTATTGTTATTATTATTATTTTCAAAATGTAATACATATTATTTTACTAATACTAAAAATAAAAATAAAAATAAAAATAATAATAGGTTAATATAATTATAAATTAAAAATATATAAACTATTTATATTCATTACTATTTTACA
>JAOXYD010000005.1:26224493-26258898 GCA_028565735.1 Pinacopodium congolense
TAAACTATTTATATTCATTACTATTTTACACACTATTTAAGATGTATGGGTATTGTTTTAATAACATTAATATTAAAAATCTTGTATTATCCTCTTTTATTAATTTTTTTTTAAAATTTTCAAAAAACATTAATATAAAAAAGATACGAAAATAACATTCATAAATTTTTTGAGGTATGTTTAATTGAGTTATTGGTTATGGTTTTTTATTGTAATTTTTGTATTTTTGTATTAATTTTTATGTATTTTTTATTTCTATGCTTTAATAATGTGTTGTTTTTTAAAAATTTTAAAGTTTTTTTTTTGTGTTTTTGTGTTTTAAGAAATAATAAATGAAAATAAAAAACAAAAACTCCGTTAACAAGACCTTAAAAATTTTTTGTGAACGTAAATTTCATATTTAGCCACTTAAGAATTAAATTCACATTGAGAGCAAACGGCGCCGTTTTGGGGGAGAAGTCCTCTGAGCCGTCTCCTGATGTAGTATAGTCCGTATTACAAGTTATTTCAGTTCGTCACTTCGTCTTCCTATTTCCGTTAATTCACTGTACGTCCCCTTTCTCTAGATATTTCTTATACTGACGGTTATCGGGTTCTTGTTCTCTCTTTCTCTCAGTTTTTCAATTTGACTTAAGAGTTACGGTTTCTCTGTAATTAATTTGGGTGTTATTGTTCTTTGAAGAGGTGTTAATTATGTATTGATTATTCCTGAATTTGGTGTTGCAGATGTTTGACGATCAGGACTTGGGCTTCTTCGCCAATTTTCTTGGCATTTTCATCTTCGTTCTGGTAATAGCATATCATTATGTGATGGCTGATCCTAAGTATGAAGGGAATTGAGGGTTTTGTCTGCTATTTCATTGCACTTTGTAACCTTGGGGACGTGTCTTGTTTGAGATTTGTGTATCTGAGTTAGTTGTTTGACAGATGAATGTTAGCTTGATTTTATAGAAACTTGATATTTGCGCCCCCATGAAAGTGATTAGCTGATACCCTTCTTCATACTTTCACTTGCTTTTAATTGCTCCTTAATTATGAAGTTTTGATTTGAGCCTAGATTTTGCTGGTGGATTTTCATCGTTGTTTGTACTTGGAAAATGCTGATTACTCATATGTTGAAGCACGGCATGTCTTACGTTTACTTCACAGTTTGGTCCTTCAGTCCATAGAATTGATGAGCTAGAGAAGAATGGAAATTCAGTTTTCTGTATAACTTTTGGCCGTAAATGAGATGGAATGAAAATAGCTGTTGCTTCCCTAGGCTGGTAACAACTGTTTAGGGTTCTTTGGATGTATGTGAAAAAAATTCCTGGAACTATCGCTCCAGTCTCACTCCCAGTAAGGTGACTAGTTGATAGTTGTAAAAAGGGTGACGGAATGTAGGTTTACTCTATCATTGGCTATGTCTGAAATGTACTCATGCCACAAAATGGAGATGGGGGTCAAATTCATTTTTTGTGCAGATCGGGTTTTTAGCTCTAAAGGAGATGGAATGAACATATTTCTTGCTTCCATGGGCTGGTAACAACTGGTTTCTTTGGATGTATATGGAAAAAGTTTCCTGGAATGACCATTCCAGTATCACTCACTCTAGGGTGACTAATTCATAGATGTAAAAATGAAGATGAAATTTAGGCTTACTGTAGCAATGGCTATGTCTGAAATGTACTCATGCCACAAATTGGAGAGGGGTCACATTCATTTTTGGGGCAGATTATGAATTTTGCAGGAAATTTCATACAAGTTAACATGCCTTGAAGGATTCTCCCATGTAATTAGATTTTTTACTTCTTTCTCAATCTGTGTTATTTCCGTCATCATAGTATTGATGCAGAAGCCTAGAATAGTTAAACAAAGTGTCATCTGACTTTTAGACTGCTGCTCAATTTCATTGTCGTCAAGCTTTTTACTTACTTCCATTGTGTGCTGGAGAAAAGATTCCATAATCTCCACAACTTCTTCTTCCTCTGGACCCAGCCTGGATCTACCTTCACGTGGTACTTTACCTGCCTCAAGATCACAGTGCACTTTGTCCATTTGCAGCTTGTCTTCAAGTTCTGAAAGGGACTTCACCAAAAATACCTCTTCAAGGAATCCCAGTGAAGAGGCAACTTTTCCCTTAAATTGATCTAAATCCCCATTCAAGAGTTCTCCGAGTTCCTTCTTGTTCAATCCCAATGTATCTGATTCCACCAGAATAATTTCAATTTCACAGGCTGTAAATAGCAAGAGATCCATCATCTTTCTTAAGGAATCCAGAAGTTTGTTATAAGAAGTGCCATTAAAAGGCAAGAACCAGAAGTTGGGCTCCATCTCCGCGTCACGAATGAATTTTTCCAAGTTATTTACATGGTATTTCAGCATCTTCTGTCTATCTCTGAACTGACTGTTCTCTTGGCCACTACAAATTGACACGTCTTCCACACAGCTTCGCAGAGCCCTCAAGCTCCAGCCAAGTTCAGTTTTGGCCACACTTGATGCTCTTATTGGTTGCAATACTAACTCAAATGTAATGAAGCAACTTAATCCTATGGCAGCTTCTGTGAGCCTTGCAACTGCAAATTCTCTAGGAATCCCATAATTCTTCCTACCCAAGATGAGCAATGCACCTATAACGGCTGCGGTTGCACCAGCTGTACCATACATCCTACTGTGCCTCAAGAAAGTGGTGAAGATAATCCAAGGTAGAAGAGGTAGAAATCGAAAGTCTATGAAGTGTTGAAAAACAAAACACCATATGATTCCGTAAATTGATCCAATTGCAGTACCTTGCACACGAGCATTTGCAATAGTGAGTAGTGCCTGTCTTCCCTTCTCAAAGCTGATAGCAATGGTGAGTCCTGACCAATACGCTTGATTTTTGTTAAACATCAAGCCTAAGAAGACAGCAAAACCCAGGGAAAGTGAACACTTCAGTGCAAATGTCCATCTGTCCCTGCTTCCTTGTGGAATAAGGCTATTCGGAATTTTCATAATTCTGCTTTCCGTTTGATCCTTGGTGTCTTGGCTGTTAGTCCTTTCTGTGTTGCTTGAAATGGGCTTTGAACATCTACGAATTGGTAATTCACCTTGGAGAAGTTGCATACAGTATATGAAGAAGAATGCTGACAGGTCCTCACGTGTTTTTGCGTTTGTTTTTGGGTTCCATATGAAACTTTCTGAGCTTGTCTTTGTTGTATCGGGAGTTGTTTTTGAACAGAAAAGCGTAAAGCATTTAGCTTGGCTCAATTTTAGGCTTGTCCTTTTTTTCATTGCAAGTAGCTCTTCAAGGATCCCTTCATCATTTATTCCAACTGGAAGCGACTGGCAAGACATAATAGCTATTTGCAGTCCCCTTAACTTGGTTTCCACTTCTTGTAAATTTTCACCTGCATTTGTCAAGTTACGGTTGAAGAGTCTGAGATGAGGTGTCTCCCAGATCAAACTTCGCTGCTCAATCCATAAAAGAAAATTGTTAGGGTGCAGAGGTAGAGGTAGAATTTAGTCAAAATGATTATATTAGAAATTGCAAATTACTTGGCTATCTACGACATCCTGAAGATGTCTAACTCCTCTTTCACTCAGGAACTTTGCTTGAGAAATCAAGTCAGTTGCAGCTTGTTTGTCTTTTGCAGCAAAGGCTTTCACCAAAATGTTCATTCTTTCTGAAGCATTCTCCATGTACAGCCTGCAGTCTCTCTTAGCCTGCAAGCATCAGAAATATTAATCTATGCTGATACCATTCTTCCTACTCCATGACTTCTATACTGTAATTGTCACGAAAGCATGAACTTGCTACGTTGTTGCTTAATGTGAGTTAACTTCGCCTTAGCCCAGTAGGAGAATTAAAATCCATTGTTGAACATTTCTAAGTATACAGTGCCCTTAAAACCCAAAGATTCTTTAGCAAAGGTTCAAGGTTGTTCACCGGAGGTGAGTCAGGCTGAAAGGTAAATCGCCTTTCTTTAATTATTTCTCAACTATTCCTTTATGTGCCTATCTATGCACGTGTCCACTAGTGACTTGTGTTTCCATGCATGATGTCACTGGATGGGCATAAGCTTGTCGTATCCTACTTTTCTATGATCCAATCAAGTCGTGTTATCCCAAGAAGAGTGGAAACCCTATAGGAGGCAACCTGATCTTGTCCTCCTCTTTATTATGATTTGGTGCCTAGCTTGAGTTAGGATGTGGCAAATTGACATTTAACATCACAAAAAAGAAAAAAGCTTGTGATGACATGAGAGGGCATAAAGTGCATCAAAGGCATCAACTATTTGCTAAAATCATCCAATTGCGGGATGAGTCACATGTTTTTGATGATTCATGTTGTTCTTATTCTGAAGAATGACATGAATGGGGGAATCTGAATTTGCAGCAGTGATTCCCTGCACATCCTCGAGCATCTTCAGTTACACATGGATCAATTATTCTTCTCGTGATTAGATTACAGGTTTAAATTTTCAGGGACGAAAACCAATAAGCTGCAAGCTTTGGTTCCTAATTGAATATGTATAGAGCAGTTTAATTTTTTTCATTTATCAGAATTCTGTTGACCTGTATACTGCTACGACCAACCTTAGCAGTTGGATTTTGATTTCAATGTCCTGGAAATCCTTATGTTTTTTACTATTTTGGGAAATCTGAGGAACGGAGAATATAGAGCTGTAGTTTGTGGTCTAAGGCTATGGAATAATCCTTTTGAGTTGTGAATAGCTACTAAAATAATCTTTAGATGATATCTTAAAATACAAAGCTACTTGAATTGTGATATGGATTAACAAAAATAATCACTTTGAAATCACCTAGCATCAAAATTAAATATTAATCAAGTAGGTTCAACAAATTTTCTCATTCGTTATATATATATAATTAAATATTAACCGAGTATCTTAAATAAACTTTTTCATTCGTAATACATATAATTACCCATTTTGTTAGAAATTTATAATTCATTATTTTATTTTCATCAATGTCTTTTAATACAATATTCTACTCTAAAATTACTGGCATCAAATAAAAACTTAACTCTTTTTATTTTAACACCTACATAATTATTGTCCTTTCCATGGTATTTAAGGCACCCTTAAACAAATGCTAAAATTAGGAACAAAATTTTGAGTGGTTGATAAACAAGAAGAAGTTGGATAGATGACATGCAACAAAAATTTTAGTGATTGAGAAATGATGAGAAGCTTGATAGATGACATTCTTTAAAGTGTTTTTCAAAGCTTCATAGATGACATTCTTTAAAGTGTTTTTCAAAGCTTCATAGATGACATTCTTTAAAGTGTTTTTCAAAGTGATTTATCTAAGTCACTTTTTTTAATTAAAGATTGATTTAGTGGCAATTAAGGCAGTGATTATCAAGTAAAAAATTCAGAATTTTTTATAATTATATTTTAATTGTTCTTTGAGAGTTCGAACTACGGATTTATTATAATTTATTTAAAATTTAGTATATTATCTGAATTTTCAACACCTTTCATATCTTACTCAAATTTGAGGAAGGAAGCTTTTATTACTTTTATATTACTAAATTTATATTTTATATTACTCTTTATATTACTAAATTATATATTTACTAAAAAGTATCAATATATTTCTTATATTTGTTATTACTCTCTATATTACTAAATTTATCTATGAAGTATTAATATATTTCTCAAAAATTAAACACTATAAACATGCATGATTATTACCTGGCGGTAGGCTAGTCGAGGGTATGGAACCACCATAGCCAAGTTAGAAGCCAAAGCTCCCAAGGCAGTACTTGAAGCAACATGAACTGGGTGCATCAGAATTCCTGTATGATCACTGCTATTAACAACTGCATCTACATACATAATCACAATCTGCCCAAATGCAATTCTTTTGGACATCATCGGAGTTGACTCCGGCAGCGTCACCATGAACGATGTAATGGCCACCGCAGCCGCCACCAGGCCAGTCGTGAACCGGTCAGGTCCAACCATCCACAAGGTTAACGTACAGGGGACCAAAGCTAGGATGGTGGCGTAAAGAGCATGCCAACTTCCTCTGAGAGTGTCACCAAGGGTAGCATCAGACACAATGAGTATAGTTGTCATGTAAGAGAAGGCAGGGAACTTTATCAACTGCCTGATCGGAGCTGGCCCATATAGGGTGGTGCAACCAACGATCAGACAGGCCAGTGCAGTTCTTAACCCTGAAATCAATCGGTTAAGCCAAACTGATGTTCTCCCTGACATAATAATATAATCTGAAAGCTTCCAAAGTACTTATTATGTGTGGGATGTTTGATGTCAGGAGCTTGGAAAAGAAGTTGGAAGAAACAAAAGAATTGAAGTTAGTGACTGTAAATCGAACTGGTTGGGGAATTAGAGGCTTTGTGAGATGGTGGACAAAGGGTGCATCGGCTTGGAACTGCATGTTCAGTATTTAATGTGACACGTCCCTTTATAGGAAGGAGAAATAGTTAATACTCTCTTGCCAATAATTCGTGTGATAAGTTGGAGAAATCGTTAATACTCTTCTTGCAATAATTCGTGTGATAAGTTGGGTTTTACTTTATCTGATCCCATATGACAGGAAAGTCACATAGTAATTTAAGCTAATTAAATGCAAGGGAAAATCTCTTCGTTAATTAAATTTTAAATACTAATAAATATATAAAATTTTGTTATTTGACCCAAATATTCTTTTTCATAATGCAATATGCATGCACTTCATTCATTTAGCCTTAATAGTTCAGTAGGATATAATTATGTTTTAGGACACCTTAAGTACATTTTCCAATTATCTTTTCTTTCCACTCTTACATCCTTTTTGATTAAAACAGGTAAAGAGAAGTTATACATTCCACGGAAAAAAAGAAACATGTGCCTTTAATGCTTTGATATTGTATGTACCGATAGGGTTTCCACTAGCGTCAAGTGTACTGGAATCGAACAAGAATTGGGATATTTGGTGCCAACTCAATGATTAAGGAGTCGGAAGGATAATAGCATTATACATACAAGAATTAGTTCCATGTCTCCCCATTTGACTGCAAATGGTTTCATACGTCGACATGCGGAGAGAAGATGGAAGTTGATTTTTTGTTCTATTCTTATGAATTTTTTGTTGCATAGTACTATTAATGCCTAAGTTATTCGAAGTGAGGTGATGAATATTTTGAATGGAGAAGGAAGGCAGTGCCTTATGAAGTAGAAGATTTGAAGACGTTTTTGTGCATCTCATGAGAAAATTTACATGACTATATATACAGAAGATATGTTTATAGAAAAAGAAATTTAATTATACATAGGTTAAAGGCTGAAATTTGTGCAGCTAGAATTGTTCTGTTGTAGTCAATATGCTAACTAAATGTAAATGATTGAATAATTTGTAGATTAAGTGTTATCATCCCGCTCAAGTTCATGGTGGGAGCAATAGTGAACTGGTCTTGTAGTTGTCAAAGCGCGGTGAAGGGAAGGGGATTGGTCATGATATCAGCAAGTTGCTCTTTGGTAGAGATGTGATAGATGAAAAAAACTTTCTTTTCTATTAAGTTACGAATGAAATGGATATCAATTTCAATATATTTGGTGCAGACATGATCAATTGCGTTAGTAGCGAGGAATGTTGCTCCTAGATTATCACATCATAATGTTGGTTTCAAGTGAAAAAAAATCCAATTTTACCTAGAAGGGACGTTATCTAATAGAGTTTAGTTGATGTTAGTGCAATATTTCAATATTTTACTTTAGTATTGAAAGGAACAACTGTGAATTATTTCTTAGCACTTCAAGAAATAAGATTACATGGCTATATATACAAAAGATTTGTGTATAGAAAAGGAAATGTAATAATACATAAGAGAGGTTAAAGGCTGAAATTTGTGTAACTAAAATTATGCTGTTGTAGTCAATATGTTAAGTAAATGTAAATAACTAAATGAGAGGCAGATTAAGTGCTATCATCCCCCTTAAGCTCATAGTGGAAGCAATAATAAGCTAGTCTTGTAGTTATCTCGGCGCAGTGGAGGGAAGGGGTTTAGTCATGATACCAGTAAGTTGCTCTTTAGTAGAGATGTGATGGATGAGAAAAACTTTCTTTGCTATCAGGTCACAAATAAAATGGATATCAATTTCAATATATTTGGTGCGGGCATAAGCAATTGGATCAATAGTGAGGAATGTTGCCCCCAGATTATCACACTATAATGTTGATTTCATGTGGAAAAAAACCCATTTCACCTAGGAGGGATGTTATCCAATAAAGTTTAGCTAATGTTAGTGTGATGTTTTGATATTCTACTTAAGTATTGGAACAAGAAATTATGTATTGTTTCTTATCACTCCAAAAAATAAGATTAGATACCAAATAGATGCAGTAGCAAGATATAAAACAACATTCAACAAGACAATCATCCCATTCAGCATTAAAATAGGTTATGAGGGTGACAGTTTGTTATTTTGTAAAGTGTAAGCCATAAGAGATGATGGACTACAAATATGAAGGACTTGTTTGATGAGGTTAATGAGTTTGGGAATGTGTAGGCTAGATAATAGAATGGGTAATTTTGTGCTGTGTTTATAAGATATGTTTTTATTTTATAATGAGAATGGATATTAGGTTAAAAGCATGTTCTGGTTTTTTGGGAATTAGGTTTTGTGTGGGGGATAGAATGGTGAAGGTGTGGCTGGCTGCATCACTAACTACCAATCCTAATAACTCTGCTTGCAAAGTGACTGGTAGCAAAGGCGACATCAATAACTGAAGATCTAGAGGAGTGGTAGAGAGATAGTCATTGTTTTTAAAGAAGAAGCTTTGTACGTAGCTCCGAAAAAGAGATAGGTGTTTCGTGGTTTTCTACCATAGTGACAAAAGCTTTAGACTCAAAAGTGAGACCATTGAGAGTGAAGAGAACCATATCTTCATCAGAAACAATATCTCTAATTGTTGTAAGATCTTTGACAGTAGAGGTGAGTACAATAAGATATTCAGATACTAAGAAATTTCCTTTCTTTGTGTTATGTATTCGTTGGAGGATGAGTGAATGGTATGTGGTAGTTTGTTGCAAGAATTAACCTTCTAATCTAGTCTAAAGGTGAAATGCAGTGGTGCATCTGGGAGCAAGGGGAGCAACAGATGGAGAAAGAATGATGGTGAGAGCACAGTAAACAAGAACATTATTCTTGTCCCACTAAAGGTATTCAATCAAAGAGGATGAGCTTTCTTTTAGTGGTGGTGACAGAGTATTGTCGATATGGCCAAGCAAATCATAGGTGTATAGTATAGTCTTGACTTGATTTCTTTAGACTGGGTAATTTGTATTGTCTAGGATTGTTATGATGAAAATTGTGGTGTTTTGAATAGGAAACACTTGTAGAATAGTTGAATTAGACTGTGTAGAACTTGGAGAAGGCTGCTCACTTTGCTTTGTTTTAATGGTAATTTAGACGAGCATGCTTGTTTCGATAAAGCTATATTATGTGTTGTATAAAGGAGTTATAAAAGGGATATAGGTTCTGATACCATGAAGAGAATAATGTAGAGAATATTTTTTTGTAAATTCTCTTAAAGGGATATAGGCTCTGTTATCACGAAGAGAATAATGTAGAGAAGAAGTTTTTTTGTACATTTCATAAAATAATTTACATGGTTATATATACAGAAGATTTGTGTATAGAAAAGGAAATGTAATTATACATATGAGAGGTTAAAAGCTAAAATTTTTACAGCTAAAATTATATTGTTGTAGTCAATGTGCTAAGTAAATGTAAATGAATGAATGATAGGTAGATTAAGTGTTATTAAGGTTACATATAAATTTATTAGTGAAGTGAATTCATAGTTTGAATATAAATCCATAAATATGTAATTACCTGAATATATATAATTTTATTTTTTAAAATTTTAATTCTTATATTTTAAAAATTATTATTTACCATATAATATTATTTAACTATTATATAATTTTTTTGTCATATTTTTAGTTTTCTTTTCATTTATAATTTAAAAATAATATGATATGGATAAATTATATAGGTTATATATTGTATTTTTAGATTTTTAACCCACTTTCAAGCATGAATTTACCTTATTTATGAACCAGATTTGGTAAGGCTTAAGGTATATGTTAGATTTAAGAAGTTAAGTGCATAAAAGGATAATTTTCATGTTTTAAGCTAAAGATAAACAATAGATCTAAATGACCTCGTTTATTTCTTGGGCGAAGCATTGTTCTACTTTGGGGAAATTTTTAGGAAATTAAAAAATAAACGGTGAATATAAACGACACAGTTTATATCTATAAGAAGCATCGTTTATCTCTCAGAGGAAGAAAATCTATAAATGATCCATTTAGATAATGATGTTTTATCCATGCTTAGATTTCATTTTCCTCCAAAAGAAAAACAAAAGAATAATAGTTCATAAGGCATCATTTTGGTTGATCTTAAATGTCATTTTATTTTTATAATTACATGACTTGAAAGAGATTTTTGAGGATCAAATGACAAAACTATCCCTATTTAGGGTTTTTTTAATCATAATGGCCGTTATGTACGAGGAGGGTGCTTAATTTTTAGTTAAATTTTCATTCTTTTGAACTTAATTTGCCTTATAAGTTCTTTTTAGACATTGAATGTGTGAATTTTAGCACAGATTCAAGTGGATTTATGGAGCAAGAACATGAAGTCCAGATTTCATATTTGGATTGTATAATTTTTTTACTCTTTCTTTTCTTTCTTATTAACTTTTTGTTTCATCAATAAGAATGGGTTTTCTATTCATACTCTTATGATTATTGATGAATATTCATAGATAAAATTGTTTTAGATACAGTTTTATTGATAAAAATCACTTTCTCATAAGTTTTTGTTTATATTGTTAGTAGTTAGTTATTTCTTTAAGATTTTATAAACTTTGATTTAAAGCTTTCTAGACAATTACACACTTTTTTACCCGGTGCTTATAGTAGATTTCTGGAGGGACAATACTTAGACTCACTATCTATTTTATGACTTGTTAACGGGGTACGCTTGCCTTTAATCTATACTCAGAAAACCCATCACCAAGTTTTTAATGCCTTTGAAGGTAATCTAATCCTAATAATATTATGAATAGATTGGTGGCTTTACTCTAAAATCTTGATTTTTGTTTTGATTTTATGATTTTCTTTTCTATTTATTTTCATATAATCTATTAGCTTTCTTATTTGATTTCAATTTAATTCTCAGTTATTTCTTTTATGAAAACTCGTAGTCAAAATTTTGAGTAATTGTTATTTGATAATGAATTTAAGAAAACTGTTTGCAAGTTCATGGAACCTAAGTTAACTTATATGAGTACTTCAAGGAAAGCTATAATTGAGAGCAGTAATTTAAAACTTAATTTTAATTCTAAAGATTAGTGAAATCTAAATTTGAACCATTCTTTATAGATCCATTAAGAGAGGCAATAGTATTGAATCCCGAAGAGAGAAGAGAGCCAATTATGATATACTTGACCATGAATTACAACAAAAGAACTATAGATAGTATTATGAAGCCAATAGTCAATGTTAATAACTTTAAGATACCTCACCATATTATTTCCATGGTCAAGGAGTCTCATTTCAAAGGATCAACATTAAAAGATCCAAACACTCGTTTGGAGAGCTTTTTGGATATCTTTTGTTTATTCAAGTAGAATGAGGTATTCAATGATGTAATTAAGTTTAGATTATTTCTTTTTACTCTTCAAGATAAGGCTAGGACATGACTTTTTACTCTGCAACTTAATTCTATCACTAAATAGGGTAAGCTTGAGAAATTGTTCTTAGCTAAATTCTTTCTACTTGCCAAGATAGTAAAGATTATGATGGAAATCACGTATTGTACTTAATGTGAGAATAAGAATCTATATATGGCTTTAGAGAGGTTTAAAGATATTGTAACTAAGTGTCCAAGTTATGACTTCATTACTTAGCAACAAGTGGATATCTTTTACACAAATGTCACCCCTTTCTACTAAGAGTATCATTAATACAACTACAGATGGGGACTTGATGAGAAAGACAATGTTCCAAACTTACAAGTTAATAGATGAGATGGCTACCAATAGTAGAGGCACTTAAGGAGGCCTTCTGAAATTCACGTGGTGGATACTTTGATTACTTTAGCTACCTAAATGAGAATTTTTATTAGAAAAATCAGAAAACTTGATACATCGATAGGTAGAAGTTCAAGTTCAGGTACGATAGCTCAATTAGTGTGTAAAAATTATGGGGAACATACTCATGCATTTGTACATTTTCAAGTTAGGAGCTCATTTTTTGATAAACCAAAACAAGTAAATTATGGAGACAATATCAATAAACCTTGAGAGAATCCTTATTCCAATATTTACAATCTGAGATGGAGAAATCACCTTAACTTTTTAATAAGTAACAATCAACTTCAATAAGTGTAAGCGTACCATCAAGTTTAAGCAAAGTAAAATTTTACCATTAAAGAAGTCAAACTTGAAAGAGATATTGTCCAAGTACATAGCCACATTAAAGATTTGAATGCAAAACCAAGAGACTTTCGTTCAAAATTTGAAGAATCAAGTGAACTAACTTATCAATTTAATAAAGATGCCAGGCATATTGCCAAGCACCAATGAAGCAAGTCTAAGAGAGCAAGCGAAGGTAATCATATTAAGGAGTCATAAATAGTTAAGAGAGGTTGAGAAGAAGGAGAAAGTTAAACTAAAAGTTGAAGACAAAGTGCAAGAAGTGGTGGAAGACACAAATAAGCAACAAGTTGCACAAGAGGCGAAGGTTTTTTGGTTATTTGCAAATCCTAATAGTTAACCAATTAAGCCTAGAATTCCTTATTCCTAAATACTGAAGAGTATCGATTGGACAAGTAGATTGGGAGATGTTTATATGTGTTTAAAAAGTTTTACATCGACATACCCTTTATGGAGGCACTAGCTAAAATGTCGTCTTATGCTAAGTTTTTAAAGAAGATTTTATCCAAAAAGAGGAGATTGGAGGAATATAAGACCATGAAGTTGAATGAGAAGTGTTAGGCCATCTTCTTGAAAATGTTGTCACATATGATGAAAGATTTAGAGAGTTTTTTTTTTCATTATTCGAAACACCCATATAAATATGGCTTTAACGAATTTAGGCACAAATATTGATTTTTATTTGTTTTTATGAAATTCAAATTAGTTAAGCCAAAGCATACTATAGTCTCACTTCAATTGACGGATTGTTCTATTATTTATCCTAGAGAGATCATTGAAGATGTGTTGGCGAAAGTGGACAAATTCATTTTTCCAATGAATTTCTTTGTCTTAGATATGGAAGAGGATTGAAACATTCTTATCATCTTTGGAATAAGTGTTATTGTTGATGTATGACAAGAGAAACTCATCTTGATACTTAAAGATGAGGAAGTGGTGTTCAATGTGTTTGATGTAATAAAACAGACCTTTACAATTGATTCCTAAAATTTTATTAGTATAAGATCTTTAAAATTTAACCTAAATGTTATTCACTGTGTAGATCATTTGAAAATAGCTTTGACAAGCTCATTTATTAAAGATAAGGAAAAAGAAAAGGTACTAGACACGTGTTGATAACTTAAGACTTGTAAGTAGTACAGAAGTCTCTCTATTCAAAACAATAAGTAAGGGTGTATAGTAATAGTTGAGCAAGTAGTGTACATAGGAGTTGATAAGTTATAACCACTATAAACTTTTAAATAGACAACCTAGCTTAAAGATTTTAAAAAATTGTTTACTAGGGGAAAACATAACTATCTAGGTTTGCATTATTTTTTTAGAATAATAGGATTAATATTTTGTGGATTGCAGTTATTTCATTTCTATTTGCACTTTTGGTTTGATTAAATACTTTCACGTTTCCTTTGTGTGATTATTTTTATTGCTTTTCAACACTTTTGATTTGATTAGATACTTTAGCATTTTCTTTATAAGTTTATTTTTATTGGTTTTCAACAGTAGTGACAGTTTCTACGGATTATTTCCAACCTTAATCATTCAAGAGAATTTTCTCCCTCTATTTTGTTCTTCTTTTTTAATATTGTTGATAATATTAATCTTAAATGTGGGGAGAGCTTTATTATGATTGATGATACGCTTGAAAGTTATGATTTTTTACAGTGGCTGATTCAAATGATTTATTAAGGTTTTGTTTGTTAAGTAGTTGTTTGGATTTTTTTTTTTGTTTTTGATTATGGTTTTTGTTTTTGTAAACATGGAAACAAAAATAAATAACACAAAACCGAAAAAAACAACAACAACAAAAAATAGAAACAAAAAAACCTAGAAATAAAAAAAAACACACAAAAAAATAAACAGAAAACGAAAATAGAAAGCTTAACCAAACGAGTCCTAATATTTTCTATTTTCCTTTTCTTGTTCTATTTTTTTATATACAGAAACAAAAAATAGTACATAAACTAAAAGAATAACATACAAATAAAACACGAAAATAAAAAAAAACTACATAGAAATTGAAAACATAAAAAATCGATGAAAATATACAAAAATAGAAATATAAAACAAAAACAGAAAGTTGAACCAAACAGTCCCTTAGAACCAGTTTTGATTGTTACTCAAGGTTAATTTAGTTATTTAATACAATTAGTGTAATTAGCATACTCAATATTGAATACTTTTGGTTGATTTAATTTGGTGCATGAATTGTGTGAATTTAGTTGATCTTTACATTCAATCTTAGGTTTCTAAGAAGCTCTATATGGATTTTTTGTGTGAACTTAGAAAAAAAGTGATTAATTTATCTCATTCTCTTGGAATTCTGAAAAAGAGAAAAAAATTTTTATTCATTGGTCTTAGCTACTTAATAATTGAGGTATTCTTCATCATAAAATATCATCCTCTATGTTAAACAATAGCTAGAATTTTGAGTATATTTAAAAAATATAAATAATAATAATAATGAATAAATGGATGTACTATGAAAAGATAAGATGAAGTATAAAATATACTTACTAAGTACGATAAAATATATAATGCACTTACCAAGTTACTGTTGAATAATTTTATATGAGAGTCTATACAGAGTCAATTAAAAACTTAATATTATGTGTCAAAGGTTAATTTGTATTGTATGTGACCATATGTACTAAGTTATATTTAAGACTGCGTTGGGAAATATCGACTAGTGTTAATTGCATTGATTTGTATTTGAGTATGTAATTAACATTTGACTATTATTGGAGTACTTCATAGTGATTATCTACAAAAATTTTTTAAAGATAAGCAATTGTTTCAATGTACGAGAATTGAAGTAGGTAAAGATAGGTTATATGTTGTATTTTTAGATATTTTTACTTATTTTTTGCTCCTATTTATGGACTATTTCTGGTAAATTTTTTTATAAGTGTTGGATTGAAGGAGTCAAGTGTATAGAAAGATGATTTTTTCATTTTAATCAGAAGATAAACGGTGATCCTAAATGACATCATTGATTTCTTGTTAGAAACATTGTTCTACTTCATAAAAAATTTAAGAAAAGTCAAAAGATAAATAGTAGGTATAAACAGTATTGTTTGTCTCCCTATGAAGCATTGTTTTACTTTAAGATGAAGACAGTATATAAATAGTTTGTATAAATGGCTCTGCTTTATTCCATGCTGAGATGTCGTTTTGCTTTAGAAGAAAGATAGTAAAATAACAATTCACAAGAATGTTGTTGTTTCGGTGGGTTGCAAGTACCATTTTACTTTTGAAATTATGTGATCTAAAGGTGATTTTTTAGGACTAATTGACAAAATTATTCTTGTTTAAGGTTTTTAACCTGAATGGCAACCACATATTAGAAGGATGCTTTATTTTAGTTAAGTTTTCATTCTTTTGAGCTTAATTTTCATTTCAAGTTGTGTATGAGATTGAGTGACTTTAACATAGATTTTAGTACATTTCAACTTTCTATATCATTAATAAAAATGAATTTTCTATTCGTATTATTGTATTTATTAATAAATATGCGTGACTAAAATTGTTTTCTAATCAAAATTATCATCACTTAGTCAATGGTGAAGTCAAAATCCCTATATGGCGATGGCGACTTTCCATTTTGATCTTGATTGCTGCTGGCCTTTGGTTCCTTATCCCCTTCTAGCTTTCTTTTTTTGCCTTTGTTCTTTTTATTGGCCTCCTTTATTTTTCTCCTGTTCTCCTTAGCTTTGTTCCTCGCCTCCTGAGGTAACTTGCCCCCAACCCTTTTTTTATAGCTGACCCATTCCCCCTACTGGTGTGTGGTCGCAACTACCTTTTTAAGTCTCTTGGTCCAATGATCCCTGTGTAGATTGGCTCCTCGTTGGTTTCAAACAAAGGCCCTGCCAATCCTTCTTCTGTGCAAGGTTCTCCAGAAGAAGCCCTTGGCTTTAGCCCGTGGAAAAAAAAATCAAGGAAAAAGATGTTCGACGATGGTAACTCAGCTCAATCGGAGCTTCAGTATTGGCCCCCAATTTAGGAGGATGTCAATTTTATGATTTCTCCTCCAATCCAAGTTCTTCGTGAAGAAGCCAAAAAATGGAATTCATTGCTTATAGGTGTCTTTTTAGGTAAATGCCCAATCTTTTTTGTAATGCACAAATGGGATTTCCATTAACTAAGGTGATGGAGCTATGTCTATGGCACATTAATAGTGTTCCATTTTCCTTCAAAAGTGGAAGCCAGGAATTTGTATGAGTGATCTACGATCTAAGAAAGTTCTCATATGGATTAACATCTATAAAGCTCTTTTAGAGTATTGGACCACCAAAAGTATATGTCATCTCGTTACTTCTATTAGCAAGCTTGTTTGAATGGATGAATATACTGCTAACATGAAGAGAGAAGGTTATGCTCATGTCTGTGTTCTTGTGGACGTTCAGCAACCTCTACCAGAGATGATCCATGTATTAGATGATTCTAGTGAATTATTTGAAGATCATATTGATATCACTTATCCTTGGAAGCCAAAGTCCCAAGCTGTATGGAAACCTATAGGCAGAACTTTCAACACTGGAGCATTTAAAGAGATGCTTTAATTGAATGTTACTGTTGATGAGTCAAATAAACCCTTCCTTTAGATAGAGGAAATTGATAGGATTCGGATTGCCGTCCAAAATTTCAATGTTGTAAAAGCTTCTCAATAGATAATTGAAAAGGCCCAACCTTGTTAATTCCTTAATTCTTTGTCAACATCTTAAAGCCAAATCTTGACCACCCAGATTGATGTGTAGCCTAAGCTTATTGATCTAACTAACATTCCAAGAAGGGATAAATCTCTAGATCCTTTGGCTTCTTTATTAAATTGTGTAATAAGTTCAAATCAGGTTCCAAGAATAAGTTTGATGAAAAAATTCCTCTTGGTTTTATAGGTGCCAGCAGAAACTTTAGCAACAGTCACTGAGAGGAAGGGTCATCTAGTATTTTCTCTGAATAAGTAGAGGTCTCTTCTTGCAGAAACAATCAGTCCAGCCCAATTCATGGAAGTCTTCCCTACTCACAGGTTCCCCTAATCATTCATAGTGGCAAAGAAGCTATTCATGGATCTAGGAAAAAATCCAGAAGAAAGAAGAAAGCTTCCCTTCAACTGACTTAATGTCGATTCTCTCTTGGAATGTTTGAGGGATTAATGCTCCTAACAATTAGCTCTGTTGGGTTTTATTTGGTTACATAAGCTTAGCCTAGTTAGGTTGTTAGAAATTAAGTTGGTTGTTGAAAGAAACACAAAGCTCTCTTTTTTTATCTAATTAGTGGAAGTTGATCACCAATTATCAATTACATCCTTATGATTATATCATAGTTGTATACGACTCGTATTGCTATGAGACTATCCCCATGTTCAGTTTAGATCAAGCTATTCACCTAGCTATCAATTTAAAGGTTGTGCCTCATAATTCTTTATAGAACACCTTTATCTCCACCTACAATTATGAATCTCAGAGAGCTAGTCTCTGGAATATGCTTAAGCAGATTGGAGATAACATCAGTGAGCCGTGGATTATTACTGAGGATTTTAACAGCATTTTGTATTTACATAAAGCTAAAGGTACCACCAATATTCCTCCTCTTTTTAATGATTTTCTTGATCGTGTCCAATGTATAGGTTTTACAGACCTTAAAACGAATGGTGGCTTCTTCCCATAGTATAATAAAAGGAAAGGAAACTCCTTTATTCGTAAGAAATTAGATCAAACCTTTGTCAATCATCATTGCCTTTTCAAATTTCCGAGTAGCAGAGCCTTTATGCTTTCTCAATTCATGTCTAATCACTCACAAATTACAGTTTAAGACATGTTTCACTTCCAAAGAATTGTCTCCCCTTTGAGATTCAACAATTATCTCTCCAAGGTTGACAGATTTCAAGAGGTTGTCAGTAAGGGTTTAAATCATCCATTTTATAATGTTAAAATGTTTAAGCTAATTAAGAAGCTGCAGGCTATAAAAAAAGAGCTTAAATCTCTAAATCTGCAGCACAATAGAGATACTAATTCTGCTATTTCTTCTGCTCAAGACTAGCTTACTAGTGCTCAAGCCCTTCTAAATTTGCAACTAGGAGATAAGAGCCTGTAGATTAATAAGCAATAGGATTTCAAGAGCTATATCAAAGCATTGGACTTCATTATAGTTTGCTTAAGCTAAGATTAAGGGTGAAATGGATGAAAGATGGAGACCGTAATACCAAATTTTTTCATGCAAAAGTGTTGGGCAGGAAGAATATTAATAGAATCGTTTCTCTTCGTAGAGAAGATGGTACCATAGTTTAGTCTCAAGAGGACCTTCTCCGAGAGCTAGTTCACTATTTTCAGAAGCAATTCAAACTACCTCGAAGCAGCCAAAAATTTCCTTCTTCTTACAATCTACAGTCTCTGTTTCCCACTCAACTTAGAAATCAGGATCAAGACTTGCACATCAAACCAATCATAGCTTGTGATGTCAAAGAAGCCTTATTTGCTTTTAAGTTTGATAAAGTGTCAGGACATGATGGGTTCAATGCTTTCTTTTTCCAAGAAACCTAGTCTATCGCTAAAGATGTATTCATAAAAGCACTATTACAATTTTTTAGGAATGGTAAGATGCTTATGAAGGTCAACTTAACTCATATTACTCTTATTCGAGAGGTGGAAGCTCCTCAAATTTTGCAAGAATTTTGCCCCATGTTATATTGCAATACTATATACAAGATCAGCTCCAGGATTTTGGCATCTAGGCTCAAGACTTTTATTAGCCCCTTGTGCTTACATTCTTAGTTGGCTCATCAGAGATAATATTTTGCTTGCTCAAAAGTTCTTAAAAAATTATTGTCGGAAGCAATTCAAGAATGACTGTGCAATCAAAATTAATTTTTCAAAGGCTTTTATTCTATCATTTAGTCTCTCATACTCCAAAATCTTCAAGCTATTAGTTGTCTGAGAATTTATATTCGGTGGATAGAGCAATGCATCACTACGGTTTCTTATCGTGTCCTTGTTAATGGTCAGCTATCTAATCTTTTTCCAAATGCTCGAGGAATATAGCAAGGATGTGCTTTATCTCCTTATCTATTTGCTTTAGCCATGGATATTTTAATTCGAATTCTTCATCATACTATAGCACAAGATAGGAGTTTTAAATATCATTCTAAATGTAAGCGTATGGGCATATGTAGCTTGTTTTTTTTCTGACGATTTGATTATTTTTTCTAGGACTAATCTTGCTTTTTTTAGTTGTTTAATGACTACCCTTCGCACCTTCACTTGCATGTCAAATCTAGAGATCAATAAGAATAAAAGATGCATGTTTATATCCCAGAAAACCAACCCCAAAACCAATTGGTTCGTTTCCATTACTAGAATTCTTTTTGGTAAGCTTCATTTTTCTTATCTTGGTATTCCAATTTCTTATTAGCAACCAGTCAAGCAAGATTTTCAGCCTTTTCTAGAGAGAATTCAAAAATGGCTAAAGAGTTTGTGTAACAATTCTTTATCCATAACTGATAGTATTCAACTGATAAAATTTTTCATAAGCGGTATGTAGATTTATTGGGCTTTACACATCTTCTTTCCTGCTTACATAATCAAAACAGTTTAACAACTCCTTAAGAGCTTTTCTGTAGGCTGGAGACACCACAAAAAAGGTCATGGCTAAAACAAAATGGAGTCAATTGCGTTGCCTTCTAGCTGAAAATGGCCTTGTCATTGCTTCCATTTACATATCTAATAGAACTCTTATGGCTAAACAAATTTGGAGAATCCTAGTGGATAGAGAAGTATTGCGATTAAAATAGCTTTATGCTCGCTATCTTAATAGAAGCAGCTTATAGACTATTTCTTCTAGATATGACTCCTCCTAGAGCATCTGTTATTTATTGAAAATAAGGGACTCTATTCACCCCTTTATTATTACTATACCTAGAGATGGGACGACTAACTATTTTTGGCATGATAACTAGCTTAACTACAGCCCCCTCAATAAGTTGATGTTCTCTCTCGGATTAAATCTCTAATCCCTACTCAAAATATGATGGCGGATGCTCTAACTACCTACCCCTTTGCTTTTGATTTACTACCTATGTCTCCTATTAAAGAAAATCTAATAAACTTCAAGCTCCGTCCCTTTGTTTCAGACAAGCATATCTGTTCTAAGCACTCATATAGTGTCTTCATAAATTGGTCCTGTCAAGATCTCTTAAGGGATCATCATCCTTGCACCCCTTGGAACTCAATTGTCTGGCTTCCCTAATCTCTCCCGAGAGTTGCAACTACACTCTGGCTAGCTCTTTGGGGTAGACTCGGTACTGTAAACAAGATTGGTAGATTCATCAGTGCCTTCCCCACCTATCTGTTATATAGCGAGGAAACTAAATCCATCAATCATCTCTTCTTTGAATGCCCATACTCCTTTAGATTGTGGTTAGTTCTGCCAAGATTACATGGCATTACAGCTCCTAATCAAACCTTAAATGGTATTATGGACTAGTTCCTCAAATAGAACTCTCTACAGTATAACAATATAGTAGTAAGCAAAATCTCTTTAGCCAACTTTATCTACTTTCTTTGGAAACAAAGGAACGCTAGAGCTTTCCATCTAAGTCGTATCTCTATGGAGGATCCTACGAGAGAATTGATTCAATTCACTAGAAAGAAAATTTTAGCTCTTCAGCTCCATAAAGGTTGCATCTCTACATTACAAAGCAGATGGCAAATTCAAGATTGAACATAAGCTGCTCTTTTGACTTATTTAGTGTTATGCTCTATGAATTGATATGCTAGACCAAGGAGCAATGGATGTGTACTGGTTTTAGCTAACACTTCGACCACTCCATGGCTTTGACTGATAGCAGAACCCTCAGTTGGTTAGTATTTGGAGGTGTTGTTTCGTCTTTCATTACTATTTGTGTTATTCTAGTTAACCTGTTCTGGCCTTCACTTTTTGTTGAGGTTTGTGGATGGTTTTGAGGTTTTCTACTTGGATCATGCTCTGGTATCCTTCTAGCAATAACTAGTAGTAGGCTCTTAGGCTTGTTAGAGAATGGAGGTTCTTTTTGTTGCTTGATTGAGTTTGGTCTTCTAATCCCTTTTGTTTACCTTGGTTCTCTTGTAGGAATTGTCGATTTTTTAGCCAGTTCCTTGGTTTGTTTGTAAAGTGTTCTCCTAATTCAATGGAAAATTTTTTAATTAAAAAAAGCTTTCTAATATCATATTAAAATTCAATAATTTTAATACTACATTATTATGATAAAAATAGATAAAAATTAATAGAATATTAATAGATAGAATTAGTTAAACAATATTACATAAGGGCAAGCATTAATTTTCAAAATCTAATAATTAAAATATAAAAAAGTCAAATTTCAAAAAGTTTCATTGTATTTAATCTTAATAATTATGTAAATTTTGGCATTAAAAAAGTGAAAAACAACATCACTAGAGTCATGAGACTAACCATCAAGTCTAAGATTAGAGTGTGTAATAATTGCTTTTTCCAAAAAATTAAAATTGAATATCTAGCAATTCTTATTTTAAAAAAAGGTTGTGGAACAGTTAGAAAAGGAGATTGATTTGATTAAAACTTGGGTGAAATGAAAAACAAGAAATTAGAAGAATTAGTATCCAAAAAAAGGATTGGGAGTTAAATGGTGTTATGTAATGTCCTTAGTAGTGGATCTTACTAAGACCAAAAATGAAAAAGGGAAATTTTATTTCAACTAAATTTGGACTAAACTTGATAATTAATCAGTTTACATATAGAATTTTGGGTGGATGTTAGAAAAACCTTTAAATAAATATAACAATTTAAAAATTATGCATTCTTAATGAAAATCATTTAACGATCAAAATGTCAAAAACAGTCCAAATCAAGCATCTAGACATGTCATATATCTGAAGGATCAGTCGAGGGTCCATCAAGGGTCTCCCTGGAGTCGCACTCACGAGTATCTGGACACTTGCTGACCTTTGTAAGTTGGCAAGTGGGCTTTTCACAGAAAATGAAAGGGAGCATGGAAAAACCATTGACACGTTCACATTTTTCCTGCCCACAATCCCTTACCGGGTTCAACCATCCCAAATCACGCACGATGTACAACATTCATTCATATATTCCTATTGCAAGTGCAAGAAACTCTCGATATACTAAAGCAGAAACAGAGATTTTCTTATTTCTGGCATGAACAATCCGGTTGGCCAAAGTTCTTGGCAGCTACTCAACTTCACTGTGGCTTTGCCTTATCGTAGAATTTACAAGCATCATCAAGTCAGCAAGCGAAAGGACCAAAACCATAATGCCGTAAACGTAAGGTCCATAAGCATGAGGATGACAGTAAACGCGTGGTGGCTTAGCCTCTTTCCACTCGTTACTTGGTTATCTTGGCAACTGATATAAATGGTGCCTGACCATCACGCCTTTTTCCTCTGGACATCATTTGGTCACGTTTACTTCCTAATTGTTTGCATATACTTCACATCCATCGAGAACTTGGTTGATTTTGATGTGTACTAAACTGGATTTTTCTGTGATCTGAGATGGTTGTTCACTTGGAAATGTCCAAACATTGTTTGATATTAAGTCTTATGACCATTTTACTACCGTTAACTGAGGCTTCCCTTGCCCGAGGGTAAAGGGCTCGATGAGTGTTGCTGATGATGCACCGTGCCTGATATGCAAAGAGTTAAGAGCCATTCATTTTATAGCATAAGTAGACAAAAGTTTCGAACTACAGAATGTATGATAATTGCATTTCATTATTGTAGGGAAGAGAAACATAATAATCAAACTATTACATCTCTTTATTACACCCGACATGTTATAGAAGAGTTTCTTAGAACCTTTTTTTTGGATAGAAAAGCATTAAATTAAAGAAAATAAAATAATGTACAAGATAGGTCCCTATAAGGAACACAATAAACCAACCAAAGGGATTAAACCCACTACACAACATAAAAGGGGCCTAGAGTTTCTTAGAACTTTTTCAGTTGTTTAATTTTGAATTTTCATATAATTACTTAAATTAAATTCATCTCTTGACTCAAATTTATTACTTGATTTTAAATTATTATTTAAATAATTATGAGAACTATGTGTTTTACTAATTATTACATGCATTTGAGAATCTATTATATATACTCAAATATTATTATTTTTATTCTATAAAACAGTCATAAACATAAACTTTTTTGGATATATACATAATATAATATATTCGGCGATTGTGGTTGAAACGACACCACATCATCAAATTAAATGGCCGGCAAGAAATCATAAAATGTACAGGTGGTATCATGGTTAGCCAGAAGATAAGTTTATGTATCTGCTAGTGCAGGCAATCAAGCAAGACTGAAAGAACTTAAAGGGCCACCTCACATCATTAAAAAGATTAAAGCTTAGTGGGAATTTATATCACTACTTATCTGTCCTAGCGAATTTAGGTCTAGATCTAGGATATGGAGAATGACAATGGCAAAATGTAAATGTGGATGTACGATGGTCACTAAACTAGTCATATGCAAAAGTTGTCACGTCAGTTATTTGTCAGATTCAACGTGCACGATAACTAATTTAATGCTAAAAATGTGTTCTTGTATTCAAACCTCAGTGTCTCCAGTTTTGTTATGCTGCTGCAAATCTGTGCTCTATCATCTCTAAACAGTCTCCAGTTTTGAGCCTTTTTTTTTTTTCACCTCATCACAACCAAATTGCGCCAGAAGGGTCAAATCTACATAAAATCTGTCTGGTAGCTCCCCACCATTTGTACATTCTGAAAAGACCTTCACGCCAGACCTGAAAGCAGTTTATGCAGTACACAAGTACGATTGGCCTTCAGATTAACTGAGATCTTTATAGTAGTACTACAGGGTACAGGGTATATCATATGATCGTATTAGCAGCACATTGAAACTTTTAAAATTCTTAGTGGACGAGGAAAAGTTTCGGAGGGCAAGGTTAGTGCATTCTTTAACGACCGACCACTTAAAGAAAAATGGCAAGCGATTTCAGTCTGTGTCCATTGCAGTGAAAATGGTAAATGAAAATGTAATCAAGAAAGAGTGACTTTCACCTGGTTTGACTCTTATTAGGACCCAAAAATGCATACTTTTTTCAATATGCCTATACTAATTTTACAGTGTGGAAAGAATCCTCAAATCATCTGTAACAGCTCCCTACCACAGGCCTCTTTGGAGCAAAATATAAGTCCCTTCTAGCATATTTAGGTGTTCACACTGCTACTTATACCTATCCTCAGTCCAATAATTGTTTTGTGCCATGCCTGGAAGACAAAACCTGATCTTATCTTCGTCACACGGATTCCAAGCTATTGCACTACTAGGGACACAATGCATTCTCACCCATCCTACATTGTAGTTAGTGGTCGGCAAGCTCGAAATGTGCAAAGCTCTGATGGAGATCCATTGAGTCAGTTCATTTGTCTTCAAGTTTTCATCATGGTATGGTCACCGTACTGTCTCCAAACCCATTATGGGATAGGCAAACCCAGGTATTCAAGTGGCATGGACATTACTGCCCTCCCTCACTTCAGAACCACCAATACACATTTGTTTCCTTAATGCATCATTAAGCAGTGTTAATAAGAGCAAAAGGAGCATGCTATAAAATTATACGCATTGTAATCTAGTAACATAAAAGCTGATGGGACTGACTGAATTACAATATTTTGATCCAAGCAACTGCTTTGGGAAATTAATGAAAACAGAAAATTACCTAGAAATGAAATCCAATCTAATAGTCAAACCATGTAAGCACTAATGGGTCTCTTATGGACAAAAACATACGGAAAAAAAAAGAAAAAAAAGGGAAAAACACAGATGGGTGGGTGAACAGCCGTAATGGTATCCCTAGTAACCAACAGATGTTAAAACATTGCAGCTCCATGTAACAGAACACAAAAATAAACTCATGGATAGTATAAAGTGACGTCAAGGCCTAATGGAGTACCATTTAGAACTTTGTTTTTACTTCAGTCTGCAATGTTTGACTAGTTGAGTATTACAATCGAAGAGCCATATGCAAATATACCTTCCTTGTACATTTTAATATAACGTTCATACACCTTCCTCTTGGGGAAAGTTGAATTTACATTGCTTTAAGAATAAGTTGTTATTAACCTTACTAGTCACACATTTCTGGTAGGGAGAGATTTGTTCTGAGAGCGAGTTCTGGGATGAAAGCTCTTGGGAGAGGCGTCCACCAATTGCATTCTTGAAGAAACGAAGTTCTTTTGGCCTTGAATGCGTGTAACATCATCCATATCTTTGCCTGCAAATCACACTATCTTCAAGTTGCTGCAAGAGTTCATGATTCATATTTCATATGGCTTCTAGCTTAGGTTGGCCATTGCAAGCAGCTCCAGGATACAGAGAATAATAATAGCAAAATCAGCCATAGCAACGTGGCAGACAAATGCTTCCTCCAAACCAGCTTATTCAGATGATTTACAAACAGTCAAACAAATGAATGTTGCTTAAGGAAAATAAATAAGTTCACCCATGCCAAACATGTTTCTTAATGTATGGACAAAAAGGGGAACCATTTAGTTGCTGTTTACAATAGTCAATGGATCTATATTGAGCATGTCCAGTAAATAAAAGTTGTCAAAATTACAGCCATTTTAATGCAACTGCGACATTCAGGGGTTAGAAATATGAGCAATTATCATGATAAAGATGACAAATAAGGAAACATGAATGAAACAGGAAAAAGTGCTCACCAATAAGGGGGCCATAGTTATGCAGATACAGAAAAGCACAACCATGAGGTTTACATAGAAATTTAATTTAAGCAATAAAAAAATCCTTTCATATTTCTAATCTAGCAAAGAGCGGTCATTGTTGATAATGCAAGGAATGCCAGAGGATATCTTAAAATGAGAGGAAAGGCTCAGAGTTGGAGGATATCGGTAGAAGGTTTTAAGCATGTGAAAGGTAAATGGTATGAGCTAAATGGAAGGAAAGAAGACTGACTGAAGCCACGGAAGTTGATTTGCAAACTCTGGGAAGGAGGTTATGCTTGCAGACTAGGTCCCAACTATAGCAAATTATGCATGGAAATACTGATTAATCATGAAGTTTGATAGTTGATCTATCGATCATACTTAAATATCATGCAAAGGAAATTAAAATGATCATAGAACAGACTTGGGCTTGTTTACACAACCTTCAGTTTGGCCAGTAGTGGAACTCTTCTTCGTACTTTCACTGCTTTCATTGTCTGCTAAAGCTACTTTAAAACAATATAATTCTGTTTCTACAATGGACTTGTTATTTACTTCCATGGCTTGAGATTCTTTTTGTTTTAGTGCTGAACGAGTAAGCCTCTTCCCACTGGTTGGAGCCTTTAACACTGTGGCAGCGGACCCAGATCTCATATGACCATTGACATTTGATCGTCCATTAACATCATTCTCCATAACTGAAGCATCTCTTTGGGAATAATTTGATATAGACACATGAGACAACTTATCCTCTGATTCAGCAGCAAGGGGTTCTATTTCTTTGAGAAGGGCCGAACGAGTAAACCTCTTCCTCTTAGTTGAAGCTCTTATTGTGAAGTCATCAGCAGGGGCATTCGTCTGGACATGATCAGAACTACCAGTACCATTGCTCATGTTAACTGCACCATATTTTTCAGAATTATCTGATAGTGTCTTATGGGACTGAGTATCCATATCCATGTCTGAAGTTTCTTTTTCTTGGTGGCCTGAACGAGCACCCCTATTTCTGTTAGTTGAAGATTTTAAAGTCATTTTGCCAGTAGATTCATTGAGATGACTGTAACTGTTCAAAGATTCATCCTTTTGAACTGCTGACCTAGTTATTCTAGTTGCTTTAGCAGGCAGGTTTAATTCAATCAATTCTGTTGCACGGAATGACTTTGTATTTGAGCAAAGATGTTCCGAAAAGCTATATTCAGTGGTAGAAGTCATGAATTTAGATATCTTGTCCTCATTGTTCCAAGTCACTGTGTGTCTATCACAGGAAAATTCAACAGATTGAGGCTTCCCTGAAACAGCCTTCTCAATTGATATGATTGGTTTTACCATTTCAACATGCTTTGAGACAACTGACATGCAATCGGCAGATGCATCTGAGAAAACCTTATCCTTTGAAAATGTACCACCAACAGTGATAGACTTGGGAGTAACTTGAACTCGTGAAGCAAGAGCTGCGCATGCAGCAAGAGGAGTGAGACACAACCTGGTTTCTGAATTCTTTCCTTCGACTGGTGAAGCAGGTGTAGGTGGATCCTCAACTTCCACATCCTCTCGTAGACTACTTGAGTTCCTAGTTATCCTCCTCAGCTTCTTGTCACATAAAGCTTCAAGGGTTTGAATATTTGTTTCTATTGAAAGAACGGCCTGGCAACGTTGTTTCTGGTCCACTGCATTAAAAACCCAGTTATAGTAGGAAATTTTAACGCACAGGGTATACAAAGATGCAAACAAACAAGCCCAAGGAAAAAGCACACGTCTTATGTCTATAAATTTGCTATTTTGAACACAGCACTGGTGTAGCCTATGAAGAGTTGCACGACGTAACCATGTAGTTATAGTTATGGCATTGACCAATCAGAATATAAAAACACTATGTTAATTCCAAACAATTCTTTATTTTTAACAGAGTGAGTATGTTTAACAGTTAGGATGGCTCACAAACACTGGGGAATAATACCTCATGTATAATCAGTTCTTTTACATTATTATAGCACCACTGGCCCCTGAAAGTTCAGTATCACAAAAATATCCAGCACCCCTGTTAAAGCTATGTAGGATAACATCCAATGACATACAGTGTCGGCAGTAGGGTGCTCAACATATATAGAAAACATTTCCCCCATCCCAACAAAGATTCAGAAAAATTCCATCATCAAACAAAAATTTCTAGTCATGTCATCCAAACAGTAACATACTATTGGCAGTATTAATTACCTTCAATGCCAGTTTGAGTTTCTGCTGGAATGCATTTTTTATATGGATCGGCTGGATTTTTTATCTCTTTTGCTTGCTTTTCCAGCAATTTACTGAGGTCTACGTCATAGTTTACATCCTCAGAGATTGTCCAGAAAGGAGATGTACCAGAAAAATCAATGGCCTTTTCTGATCCCAATAATAAAGCAACAATTGGATGGATGTTGATGCTTTCTGAAGCCAGTTTCATGATTGAACTAGAAGATACAGTGGCTTCATCTTTGAGATCTAGGTGAAGCCAACTGATAGTGAAAAAGCATCTACAAGGACCCCTACAATGTCTTACTCTTTTTACCTGTCAATCGTGCATATTGAGCCAAAAACCAATTAGAAGAATGGCCTCTGTTGCATGGTAAGAATTTTATAAAACAAGGACCCTGAGAAGATAAAATGAAAATTGAAATTCTCTTTGAAGGAACTCACATGGTTTATTCTACATAAAGGCTAAGCAGAACACTCCAATAATCTTATTGAGATTCACACTCATACCTTTGTTCCCTACACTGGATACAGTATCATCAAGTAGGCCTACGATTGAACTTAAGCACGACGTATAAATCATTTCAATGTGTTTCCTGTCCTAGTGATGCAATCCAAGAAAAACTTCCCAAGGCTTGTCGCAAGATAATTCTCAGAAAGAATTTATACCTTCTTCACTATAGCGTCACAAAACAAGTTATCAAATCCCGATTCACGGATAGCAAGGACATGGTCACCCTCTTTGATACAAGAGCATTCATCACCTTGAAGAGGAACAGAACGATACCGGAGACACGTGAGCACTTCATCCTTCTTCAATAACACAACTCCACACACAGAACTCTCAAAGTGCACAATTAAACTATCCCCAGTTGAGCTGCAGTGGCCAAAAATAAAGAAGTTATACATTTAATCGCAGACTAGAACCTTTCTGCCACTCGGCCAACTAGGTTTGTTAAATTAGTTGAACATCGTTGTCAATTTATAGGACCCAAAAGATCAATTAAACGTTGAAATTATGAGTAAACTGTATCAATCCAGTTCATTCACTTTCAACATACCAACTTCATCTCATCAGCACTACAGTGTTGATTATCGCAAAGAACAGCAAAATTTCAAGTGTAAAATAACAAAATATCCGATGATCGCTTTAACCGAAGAACTTTGCAGTAACTAAACACCGCACTAAATGCGTAGAACTGCAATCGAGATTGAAACTAGAAAGAGGTAATAGAGAGATGATGAGAAAGTGAAGTAGCAGTGGCTATCGGAGACAAGAGTAGCTGACCTGAGAGAGACCTGACATGGATGCCAAGAAAAGTCCTCTTTGCGCATGGCTTCGAGCTCAAGATCGTTCCCTGTACCATCGGAAGTGGCCATTTTCTGGGGGAGTTTGGTGACGCAGCTAAGGTACTGTAGAAGCAAGTACAGCGAAACGGTTGACAATGCAAAGAAAAAAAATAGTTTAATATAGATATTGAATTTTTATTAAAAGTTGATTTTTAGTAGCTTAAATTTTAATTTTTTTCATATAATTTTAAATTATAAATTATATTGCGAGCAGTGTATTAAATATTATATCGATATTAGTATCAGATTTATTTAAAAAATAGTATTATACCAGTACCAGTCAATACTGATACTATTTCGGATAATTATTTAAAATTATAAATTAATTTTTAAATTTTATAAAATTTACAAAATAATTTATAAATATATTATATTATATAATTTTTAACTTAATTTTAAACTTAAAAAATCAAACTATAAAATTTTTCTTTTAATTTTTTTTAATTATTTTTTTAGTACCGGTCGGTATTGATTGGAATTCGTCATAGTGACCAGAACCGACCGATACCAACCGATATTTACATCTAAAATGAAATTTAACCATTTTATTTCGGTTTCGGTCCGAAACGGAACGTTCCGGCCGATACCACCTAGAATGGAACAGTATTTAAAACTATATGATTGCAAGTCCAATATTTTTTTGATAGAATTCAAAGTTTAGAGTGTTTACTAAATTTATTTAAAAATTAAAAATTATTTATGCCTTTTCTTAATTTTTAGCAATTTTGTAATTTTACTTGTGTAAAAAAAATCTAAATGATTTTAAAACTCCTCCTTTCTCTCTCAGTTTTGATAATTAAGTCGAATTGGCTAGTGAAATTTTCAATTTGTTACATTGAGATAAATAGTTAGTTTGAAAATGATTTTTCTATTTCACTGAATTATTAAATATAATATTATTTAAATCAATAAGTTAGGTAAATTAATTAGTTCACTCTAATAGACCATTGTAAAAGAAAATTTCATAATTTAAAATCAGAACATAAGAATAATTTAAGGGACCAAACTGTGGCTTCCGTTTTTTTTTTAATTTCTTATTTTTTAATATAAAAATTAAGAAAAATAACATAAAAATAAAAAAATAATACACTAATACAACATAAAAATAGAAAAATAATAACATAAAAATTAAAGACAACGCATAAAAATCTCAATTAACAAAAATATCAATTAAAATATCTTATTTATTTTGACTTTCGTTTTTTGTTTGGATTTTATATTTTTTAAAACATAAAAATTGATTAAAAAAATAAATTAATACAACACAAAAATCAATAAAAAAACATAATTACTAATACAAAAATATAACAACAACAATACAAAATTACAATTCACAACCCAATTAAACATCCCCTAAAATTTTTGTTTATCTCAATCGTTCCGCAGCACCATTAATAATAACAATAGCAAAAGGCCCTCCTAACGGACTTGAGAAGTTCACTATTTGGGCCTTTCAATCGAATTCCATATGGCTTGAAAATATCTTGGCTTGAAACGACAGCGTATAAGCACTTGGAGAGTACCGCGGGAAAGTATTCGGGAGCTCACGGTGACCTCAACGGCTATTTCCCGACCATCGGTTTCGCTATAAATACACAAGCCATCAAGGATTCCATTAACACTGCCTACTTCCTCTCTTTCTCTCGCTCTCTTTCTTTAAAGCGTTCAATCAATTTCTCTGATTCACTGTTCTCGCGCTCTCTGTGTGTTTTGGGAGGAAGGAACAAGAAAGAAAAACTCCTAAATTGCTCAGTCAATTTCACGATTCTCTCGCTCTCTCTCTGTATTGTGAGGGATAAGCAACGGGAAAGCCTCTCCATCTTCTGAATTGGCGGGGAAGAAACAAGGGGGAAAACCCTAATCAGTTTCCGCTTTTCCTCACGATACCGACGACATTCTCTATCTCTGTCTCTCTCTACCTCTCTTTCAATACTGATAGCGAGTTTTTTTTTCCCTTTCTGTTGCAGGTTTCTTCTTTTGGCATTTTGATTCGAATAATCCGTTCATCCTCTCCAAACATGCAGTTTCGTAGCCCTTTTGGAGATCGTCTTCCTCAACGGAAACGCTCGCAATATGATGTAACTTACTACTTTCTTTTTCTTTTGCTTTTTGTTCATTTCTTTTAGTTCTTGTGTTGGATAGATACTGTAGTGACCCAATTCTATTATTAATCTTGTTTTAACATACATGCTTGAATGTGTAGATGCTGTCTAGACTAGGGCTCAAGTCCTTTGTCCTCTACTTGTCACTGGGTGGTTCAACAATCTAGAGGGAAATCAGTTGAGGTTGCTCTTATTAAAATTGTGTTCTCTTATGCATATGTTCTATGAAAGGAGAGAAATGAAAGAATATTTAAAGATCTTGTAACTACTATTTAGTAGCTTGAAACCTCTAATGTCCAACTAGTGAGGGGAATTTTCCTCTCCAAAGTTCCAGAAACAACACAATTCCCAATTCATGCTATCCAGCTTAACTAGGATTTATGTTATACTAATCATTTGTTTAATAGACTCTCTTATTGGTGCCTCTGGGGAAGGAGCTAGGGCTAGCCTGGATGGCTCAACTCCACCATCCTTGCCCAGGCTAGAGGCTTTGTTGAAGTGTATCCAATATAGAAGACGAGCAGTCCTTTTGCAACATCTTCCCTATATACGTGAACCAATCCATATTGTCAACTCAGATGAATCCATTTTAGATGATGTTAAGTCTACCTACTTGTCTAGGCCTAATTTGAGATAGATTCTAGAGCAATCACTAGCTCAACTAGAAGCTTTAACCTTGGTTGGAATCTCCTAAGCCCTTGGAGAAGAGTCAACTTAGCAAGAAATCATCTGCTAAGACTTTGAAGAGGAGAAAAAGGACACCTATTTATAGTTCCTATAAAGAGCTTGCTGCTAAGAGAGCAAAAAAATCCCAATTGAATCTAGTTCATCTTGGGGCCATTTGGGACTAAATTACCCTTCCGATAGTTGCTTTTGATTATTTTGGCTTGTTTCTGTGAGTTTGGAGATAACCCCCCTCCTCTCGCCTTCCCTTTTATTTTGTCATGCCTATTTTGTTTTGGTTGTTTAGTTCGATTGGTTGCCTTGGTGTGTAGGCTTTCCTAGTTAGCCTTGTTTTGCTTGGTTTCAGCATAGGTTTTGGATGATTAGGTCTTTCTTTGATTTTGGTTTGAAACCTAAGCACTTGGTGCATGTACATATTTTTGTTTGTTTGTTGTAATTTAATTTAATTAGCTTTTTTATCAAAAAAATATCTTGAATCAACCCATTAGGTGCTTCTTTCATCTACTTAGCCCTTGACCAGAATGTGCAAAGGGATTAAAGCAAGCACTCTTCCCAATTCTTCAAATTCTTTTAAATAATAGAAAGAAATAAAGTAGATAAAGTTTGATTTACTGCCTCAGTTTTCCCATTAGTCTAGGATGGCAAGTAGTTGAAAAGAGAAGTTTGGTTCCTAACTTATCCCACAATGTCTTCCAAAAGTAGCTTAAGAACTTTGCATCATGATTAGAAGCTATGCTTCTCAACATACCATGCAAACAAATTACGTCTTCAAAGAATAAATTAGCAACATTGTTGGCATCATCAGTTTTTTGTCAAGCAATGAAATAGGTAATCTTGGAAAACTTGCCAACAACAACAAATACAAAGTCCCTACCCTATGTTGACTTAGGCACTCCCAATATTTTAGTCCATAGAGATATCAACCCATAGCTTACTAGGTGTGGGTAAAGGAGTGTACATCCTAAACTTGAAAGAACCATTCGTAGGCAAAAGAAAGAATCAAAGACCATTTCATCCTCTAGTCAAAATCCTTTAGAAATGAAGCATCAAGAGGAATTAGTTGCTAGGCCTCAAGAACAAAATAAAGGACCTACAATGATGGAATTGACCTTAGGAAATAGAAAGTGTCATATAGTTTGCATTGTTAGACCTAGGATAGAATATGATGATTTTGAGGTTTCTCATAGCATTATTTCAATGATTAGATCTTCCCAATTTGTCGGTTCCTCTTTACCCTAATAATCATTTGCAAAGTTTCATATATATTTGTGATCTCTTCAAAATTCAAGGTGTATCTGATGATGCAATCAATCTTAAGTTATTTCCTTTTTCTTTAAGGGACATAGCTAAAGCTTGTTTAAATACTTTTCAACCTGGTTCTATCACAATATAGAATGATCTTGTGAACTTGTTTTTAGCCAAAAATTCTTTCCATTAGCAAAAATAGCAAAACTGAAGAATCAAATGTATTCCTTTTCCCAATAAGAAAATGAGAGTATATATGAAACTTGGGAAAGATATAGGGAAATGATTGCAAAGTGTATAAATCATGGGTTTGGTATTTATGATAAAGTTGATATCTTTTATACTAGACTTTACCTCTACTAGAAGTATGATTGATGCATCAACAAGAGGCAATGTAATGAGAAAAACTCCAAATGAAGCTTTTAGGTTAATAGAAGAAATAAAGTATAATAGCTTCCAATATAATTCTGAAGGTAATTTGAGAAAGAAATTAGGAGTTCATGCTATCAATGACACAACTACATTAACAGCTCAATTAACAATTCTTTGTAAGCAAATGGAGAATTTAGAGAAGAAAGTTGATGGTAGTTCTTTTGGAAATGTTGGAACCTACGAAAATTAAGGT
>JAOXYD010000005.1:26280987-26293787 GCA_028565735.1 Pinacopodium congolense
AGGTAAGAGTTCAGTGGGTCTATTGGTGGAGTGATACAAACAAGAGCTTGAGCTGTACTTTATCTCATCACTTACGTAAGCAAAAGCTAACGAAAGGGTTAATTAAAAATTTGTCATTATTGTTGATATAAACTTATCAGATATGACCTAAGCCTTAGTCTCAGGTTGTTTCTGAAACTTTCATGGCAGTTTCTTGTTTCAGATACATTGGAGGAAGGGGTCCACATGGATTCCTTTCTTATGTCATAGGTAAGGTTCTTACGAGTGTTGTGAGGATAAGTTGGGTTGTAAATCTAGCATTCAACTATAAAACAATAAATGGAGGGAGGAAAACGATAACAAAGCTTCCTTCCTAAACATCAATCATTTCGACCCAAGACTCGAACGAAACAGCCAGCCTGTCTCCTTAACTTCGAATGGGGGACCATGGTGATAATAAGAACTCTACTACATCCAACTTCCAAGTGTCTGAGTAAATGCAGTAACTAGATGGGTTTTACTATTCGTTCAAATCTTATCGAGATATAAGTTCAAGTTTAAAACCAAAAAAATGGAAATAAAATCAGTTATATATAATGAAGATTTACAATTTATTATTTTAAAATTTTATAATGAGATATTGTATCATTAAATTATGTATAAATACTTACTTAAATTTGATTTAAAATTTTTTAAACTACCTCAAAAGAATCTAAGTAATAAATAGTACCAAAACTCAAATTTAAATTGAGGTGGGGCTAAGTTAAAATTTTTAAAAAGTTGGATCCAACTAATTTCGTAGCGGTTGTAAATTAAGAGGAAATTACTATAAATGAAAGATTTCGCACAAGTGAATTATCATACATTAAAAAGACATAAAAATTAAGGTGAATCACATATAATAAAGTTCATAACTCAATGTCTTCAAGTTTTAATTTAAAATACAATATTCATAAAATGTATATAGATGCTCAATATAAATTCTCCCTAAACTCTCATGAAAAAATCTGTGTAACACTTATCAAACTTGATTTTGATTTAATAATTATATGATTATTATGTGGCAATTATTAACAATTATCAATGGAAATATATCTACCCATGATTAGATTAGACATGTGTTTTGGTTAACTACATAATGACAGTTAATAATATGAATATAGCGGATGTTTTTTAATATCCATTTTGACGAAAGAACACAAAAGAAATTAAATTGAAAAACGATTGTTCTGCAAACAAAGAATCTATATAACCTGTGATTTATAAAGATAATCCATAAGTGATTATCTTTAAGATTATACATGCATATTTATTTAAAAGATCTTGTGATCCTAACATAATCTTTATGATTATATATTGAAATATAAGACTGGTATCAAAGCTAAGTTATATATGCCTTTGAATATAATAAATAAAACTTATCTGTTGATTACGTTGAAAACAATAGTTTGATTATCATAATTCATTAATTCCATAGATAAAGAATATAATAAATCGTATGCATATATGTTCGCGTCTCTACCTATTCTTTGAATGTATGAACAGATCAAATTTATGCTTGATGATTTTTTTTTGGTTACTTATGTTTATATCGTTTGGATAATCCTATATTCCTTATGTTTCTGTTTCATCTCTTATCTCTGGTGTTATGGTTTTTTTTTTTTTTGGTTCCTTGCTCACTAACAATTCAGGTAGTTTGTGTTGACATTTAAGAATCCTAGTCGAAAACCCCTAACTACAGGCAAAGATATTTCTAATGAACCTATAGATACCCATCAATTGCTATGTACCCTGGCACATAGAAAGAGATGGGAAGAAGAAAAATGGGAAAAAAAAGGGAGCAATATAAAGAATTGACTATCTGTGAACATGAGAAAACCCAAATATCAATAAACTCCATGCGTTAACACATATGGTTACCGATGGTGTGAGTGGTGATAGATATGGGGTGGTGCTTTTAGAGTTAAGACACAATAGACGGCAGGAAAGAATGAAAACAAAATAAACAAAAACACGACAGAAAAAACATAGGAGGTGGACGAGCCCATGAAGCCCTTGATGCACCAGACTAAAGAATTGCACGTGATTGTAGTTAATTTTATTCAAATAATAATAATTAGATAATTAACTAAAGGAGCTTTGGGCCAAGCCTTTATAATGGAATTTGAAGGCCTCAAGTCAACTCCGTTTTACGTTACTAAATAGCATGAACAATGACATTATGGGTGAGTCTCACAAATTTAAAACTGCAAAGGACATATAGCTCACATTGACTACGCGTTTTGGAGGTGCTTCAGTGACTAAAGTGAGGTCACTCACAATTAAATTTGATATATGTAAGAAGCGCTCAAATAATACAATGCAAAAGCATCTTAGGCAAATGTCCAATATGGTAAATGCGTTACGTAATGTTGGTTATAAACTTTATGATGAATAACAAGTGCAAGCTATGATTCGTTCACTACTTCAGAATTAGGAGCATATACATGTGCACCTAACTCATAATGAGAATATCAAGACAATGAAAAATGTTGCGAGGCATCTTATATTAGAGGAAGAGCTTCTTGAGGCTTTCAAAATGTCCTCTAAAGTCTATATAGTAGTTTTAGCACACATGGATGTGTGAATAAGAAACGTAAGCATCATGGTGGATACAAATAGAAAAGAATAATATATTTAACTACTCTGCTTAGGAATTCAATAAGGCAAATTGAAACCAATATGAAAAAGGAAAACATCCTTTCAAAAAAAAAGAAGAAAAGAACATGAAATGAGTGAAGTGCTATCATTATGGTAATAAGAACCATTGTGCTTAAGATTGTACCGAACCAAAAAAGATACAACTTTATAGTAAAAAACATTTGTTTAGTGAAAGTTTCTTATTCTGTTTTTCTAATTGAATCACATCATTTGTAAATTGCAGATTCAGGAGAAACCAATCATATAGCAAAGAATCGAGATGCTTTCATTGAGTTTTGTAAACTCTCACATGGCAACCGATGGCTTTATGTAGGTGACAATTCCAAAGTTGTTATACAAGGAATTGGTACATGTAAATTGGGCATACATGGTGGACGACCCCTCATCCTATATGAAGTTTTGCTTACTCCACACATTCATAGGAATCTGTTATCTTTATTGATGTTGGTTGGACTTAGTTTTGATATAAATTTTCACAGCGAATGAATGAATTTGTATCTTATATCTATTTATTATAGTCATAGTTTTATGTGTACTGGTTTTATTATACTAAATATTTTGAATGAAAATAATAATTTTAGTTATTTATTATTTACAACATCTAGTAATTCTAACATTGATGCAACTTTGTGATATGCTAAACTATGTCATATTGGTCAAAATTGAATAAGTCGATTAGTTAAACAAGGACTTTTAAGTCATTTAAATTAAATAGATCTACCTATATGTGAACATTATCTATCTAGTAAAATGAAACAAAAGTCATTAGGAAAGGGAACATGAACTTTCTATTTATTGCAATTCGTCCACTCTGACATCTACTAATCACCTTTTGAGGTGACGTGTTGCCAATAACCATTTATATACCTAATTGTGTACCCACAAAATCAGTTATGAGTACACCATATAAGTTATGGATTAGTAGGAGAGTTAATATGTCAAGTCTTAAACCTTGAGGGTGTACAATTTATGTTCATAATCTCTCTCACAAAAATGGGAAATTAGGCTCAAGTGGGAGGAAGAGTATCTTTATTAAATAGTTAGAACACTCAAAAGGATGTGTGGTCATTGGTAAATAAGGTAATGAAGGAATAACTAAATTTAAATAACGAGATATAACATTCTTAGAGAACGATTTTTCAAAGTAGGGTGAAATAGGAAAAAAGACCTACTATTGTATGAGACCCTTAATCAGCATAATTCTATTATAAAGAATCAAGAAGAGAAACTTCAATCGAGTAAGAGTAATTTCACTGAAAGGTTCTATATGATGACTGACTTAAGTGGGAACAATCAGACCAATCATGAATTTGTTTATGATGAACTTTATTTAAGATGAAATAATCAATGAATGATTCCTCGACGTCATTTTGAAATAAAAGGGAAAATTAATATAATTGTCTCACAAGAGGAAGATGAGCCAAATAATGTAAATGAGGCTCTTACTGGTCATCCTAAAGAAAAATAGATGAAAGTAATGAAAGAAGGAATAGATTCTTTAAGCTCTAATCAAGTATGTGACTTGATTGATCTCCTTGAAGGGCGTAAAGTAATTGAGAACAAGTGGGTTCATAAAATAAAGCAAAAAGTTGATGATAGTATCGAAAGATACAAGACATGTCTTATAGTAAAAGGATATACAGAATAGGACAGAATTAATTATGAGAAAATTTTTTCACTTGTTGTGAAGTTTGTCTCAATCTGTCTTATTCTATATATAGTAACCAGTATAGATCTTGAATTACATCAAATGGGTGTAAATACTACTTTTTTCAATGAAAAATTATAGGAATAAATCTATATAGAACAACCTAAAGGTTTCATCAAAGTTGGCAAAAAAAAAAAGGTATGTCAATTATTAAAGTGGTTTTATGGCCTGAAGCAATCTTCAAGACAATGGTACATTTCTTTTCATAATGTAATCATTTCTTATGATTTTCAAATGATTTATGAGGACCATTGTGTGTATATTAAGATATCCAAAGATAAATTCACAATTTTATCTTTATATGTGGATGATAGATTGATTGTTTGTAATAACTGTATGTTTATTAAGTAAATCAAAGATTGGTTATTATCTGAATTTGAAATGAAAAATATGGGTGAAGCTGCATACATTCTTTGAGTTAAAATTTCAAGAGATCGTTTAAAAAGATTATTATCGCTTTTTTAAATGACGTACATTGAAAGAATTCCTGAAAGATTTCGTATGTAATATTCCAAACTAATCGATAATCCTATTAATAAAGACAAAAGTCTCATTAAGAGAAATTGCTTAATAACGCTATAAGAACGACAACAAATGAAGAAAGTTCCTTACTCTTGTGCATTTAGAAGTTTAATGTATGTAATGATATGTACAAGACCAAATATTTGTTATACTATTAGGATGGTGAGTAAATATCAATCAAATCCAAGATGAGCACGTTGGAAAGCTATAAAGCGAATATTGCGATATCTAAAGTGCACAACAAACTATGCATTATGTTATCAAGGAAATGATCTATGTATACAAGAATATAAAAATGTAGATTGGGGAAGAGATTTAGATGAAAGAAAATCTATCTTCAAATATGTATTCTTATTCAAAAATAGAACAATACACTGGAAAAGTAAGAAATAATCCTGTATTATATTGTCTACAATGAAAGTTGAATTCATAGCATTCTTAAATGTAGTACAAGAAGCTATATGGCTTCATTGATTCTCGGCGCATTGGGGGTCATTAAAAGCGAAATTGATCTAGTGACGATTAGTTATGATAGTCAAACTGTAATTACTTATACAAAAGACTTCAAATTCTATTGTAAAACAAGGCATATAGATACTAAGTATAATTACGTGAAGGATATAGTTGCACAAAAAAAAGTGAACATGAAATATATACACAAGATATGGTGGCAAACCTAATGACAAAATTAAATTTTTGATATGTATATATTGAACATGTCAAGTCATTAGGACTACGTAGATGTTGAAATGTAATGATAAATATTTCTCTGTATATGTTCACTCATTGTAATGTATATTTATGTATAAATGTATGATGAAGATTATACATTATGTATCATTTTATTTATGAAAATATTTGTTTTACATAAATATATTTGAGATGGATCAATAATATATAAGACAAATTAGAGATTGACCATCTCACACAGGTAATCACCTATAGTATTTATGATCACTAAAAATAAGACAAATTTAAAGTTTATTATCTAGGTGATAATTGAAAGCATGAAACCTAAACTATAAATGTCGTAAGAAAATTGGTTCAAAATAATTAAATTATCATTATATCTATCTTAAGTTGTTAGATGCGAGTTCTAAAAATTTTAGAGTAGATAAGAAAATTCAAGTTAAACATTTAATATATTTGAACTATCATTTGTACGATATTTCTTATATGAAAAACATTCAAGTGAAACAAAGTGGATAAATATTGTAACATATGATTTGCACCATGTGTACAAAATCGACCATAAAGGGATTAATTTAAGTCTTAAGATCTCAACTTACATTGTATGAAACCTTAAAGGTTGAAAGAAACCTTGCCATATACCCTTATTACTCTTATCTAATTCTTGAGAATTGAATTTAAAATTGCTACTTTAGATTGTTACCAAAAGATAATGCAAGATACGATCATATTGAACAATTCCATGAAGCAAATTAAATTAAATTCAAAAGAGAATTGAGAACAAAAGAAAGTCATTTATTTTTAACATTGGCTCACATGAAAAAGTATTCAAAGATAGTTATCGTCTCTTTAGTAGAGATATTGAATACAGTCATGACATAATAAAACAAATGAGGTCAAAGGAAAATAAAATGCGAGATATGACATAAGATATAGCATACTAAATCTATTAAAAAAAGGATCAATTCTTTAGTTGAGATGTTATATATTCCTAACAGAAGTATAACAATATACTTTTGTGGTATGCTAGTCACATGAATTAGTGAATAAGTATGAAAACTGTAGAATTTTAATCGATTTAACACATCATGCGTGATTGGGAGATAATAGACACATGTCCACTCATAATTAGGTTAGTCACGTGATTTGATTAATTGCATAATGACAATTAATAATTTGAATATAATGGATATTTTACAATATCCCATTTGACAAAGGAGCATAAAAGAAGTTGATTTGAAAAATAATTTTTCTGCAAACAAAGAATTCATATAACCTGTGATTTACGAAGACAATTCATAGGTGATTATTTTCAAAATTATGCATGCATATTTATTTGAAGATCTCGTGATCTTAACATAATTTTTATGATTATATGTTGAAATCTAAAAATTATCACATAAGAAAATATTTCAAATATCTTCATATGTTAATTGATAATTTAAAGGATGTAAAAATATTTTAAGTATTTATTTTTATAATAACTACTAATACGTACGAGAAGATTATCGCATAATCTTACCAGAAAGAGTCTATTACTTTATTTATTTATGCGATAATAAGATATAAAGGTTGATTAATTAAAAGTGTTGATATGTGTAAGGTCAACACGTATTTCGTTCATGACGTGCGTGGACAGTTGGGATGCCCATTTATACAAATAATTATAGTGTAGACGTTTTGATGTTTATATGAGTTTATACATTTCTTTATAAAGAAACGTACAAGTGATACTGTTGTCGCTTATTTTATAAAGAGATTTTTCTTTATTTATACAAGGAGAACAGATGATTATGATTCAAAATAAGTCTCACACGTCTGAAACTCAGAGATCGGTATCAGAAACAAGAGAAATACTCTAAAACAGAGGTGTGATGACAAGAGGGAATGTATATTGAAAGAGACTTACGGTACATATTATCTTGCTTTAAAGTACTTTGAACACTAATTTGAGACATTAGTGGAACATTTGTAAAACAAGAACTCATTCTTTCTTTGAATCAAGTATTGTCAAATCTAAGTTTCAAGTAATGGAATTTAAAAATTAACGTAAGCCTTCAACTAATTAGTGGTCAATGAGACACTACCACCACCATGTGTACTTTAAAGCTTATTGGCTATTACTTTTCTACTTACTACTCAAAGGCTAAATTTTCTTTCATTTCTATATTTGGAAAAAAAATCTTTCATTTCATAGACGAATGGGGTTTAAATGAAAGATATTCATTGAATGTCTTCTTAAGTTGAAATGAAATTCAAATAGATGTTGATATATAAAGACTAAAGTGAATGAAAAAAACAAGAATTATGAAAGCATAGAACATATCTATTTACGTTTCTAGTTTTTATTTTTTTTTATTTTTTTAAATATAGAAGAAAAAATAGTATAAAAATTAAAAAATAACATAAAAATTCAACACAAAATTTGAAAAATTTTACAAAATTAAAAATATATACAATAATTAATTAAAATTAAAATTAAAAGTTAAAACAGACTCTAAATTAGAAGTGAAATCAAATTCTTCTTGTCATTTGATTTTAAAGTTTGACTATATAATATTTTATTGATAGACTTTTATGACTATTTTCATATAAAATAAAATTTTAATTTGATATTTCAATGCATAAAATCAAGAAAAAAAAAGATATTTTACTGACGACCTTTCATAATCATCTTCATATGAAAATAGCCATAAAAATTACTAGTATAATACTTTTTCTATTAATTTTATGCAATGAAATATCAAAAGGTGAAAAGGATAAATAGTACACCTCTAACAACATTCATGCGTTACATTATTATAATTCTTTTCTCCTATTATTAAGTCACATGCTTGATTTGACTACATCACTGTCACAAACTAATGGGTAGTGATATATAAATACACTAAGAAATATAAAATTTGAAAAAGAAGACACATAGCACGAGCAATATGTTATAACCCATTACACAAAAAAACAAAATAAAATAACATAAAAGTGTTACTTTAGATGCCTTAGAGATAATAAACGAGGCAGATAGAAAACCACAGAATTGGTAGGGAAAGGAATAACCATATCCTCCTTTTTAAACTCAATTATTGAAACAGATTTCTGAGTGGAGATCCTGATAGAGATAGGTTGCATTTGGGATCCTACTCGTATCACAAAGCCAAAAAGAAAAGTGTAAAGTCTCTTCTTTTTTTTTCTTTTTTTTTTCACCCTTTTGTTACAATGAAATGGCAACATCCATTATGTGGGGTTGGTGCGGGGGAATCAGATCTTGGAGCACTAGTTGATTTCATTAAAATTTCTACAAAAAAAATGTAACTTTCGAAATGTGAAATTAGGTCTGATTTTTTAATTTTTTAATAAAAATCGATAAAAAAACATATTAATACATAATAGAAATAGAAAAAGGAAACGGAACAACTAATACAAAAACACAACAGTTATAATAAAAAATTGTAACTCATAATCTAAGGGGTCGTTTGATTGAGTTTTTAGTTATAATTTTTAATTATAGATGTTATATTTTTGTATTGAGTTTTGTATATTTTTATAGATATTTGTGTTGTCTGTCTTAATTTCTGTGCTGTATTAAAATTTTTTTTTATTTTTGTAATGTTTTTTATTAATTTTTGTATTTAAAAAATCCGAAAACCAAATCCAAAAACTAAAACGAAATCAAACAGGCACTAAACATCCCCTTAACTTTACTGGAAGAATTTAGAACTGCAAAATTATCCTATGGTGCATTAAGAAAGTAATGAGTGATTTTTTAAAAAGTTTAAATTGCAATTTATGCGCATAAAATTAAAATTGTTTTTCCTAAATTCATTAAAAAAAACTCTTCTCTTTACATGTTATCTTTTGTTAATTATTTCTATAGTATAAAAGATATAGATAATCATATTTTTACAGTATAACAGATATAAATATTCTTTGTGATCTTATTTATTTTAAAACTATTTTTATCAATTTAGATTACAAATTTTTTTTATGATATTACAATTCCTAAAATGATATTAAAGTTAGTTTTAATAAAAATCACTGTTAAAATCGAGTAAGAACAATCATATAAGACCTGTCACCTACTTAAGGGATAGTTATATACTAACTAACTTTTAACTAAAATAATTTAATAAAAATCACTTTAAAATTTTTTTAATATCATAAATATTTTTAATAAAAATATTATTTAAGATGAATAAGATCGTTAAAAGGGTTTACAATCTACCTCCAAAAAGACTCGCATGTGGATGTTCCCTGCCGAGTGCTTAATAATTGATCAGAGAGGCCGCAGAAGTTGCACCTTTCAATGTAAGAAACCAACATCAGCAGTGCCCTGAATATACCTCACCTACCGATCCTCTTTGTTCTTTTCATTCTTCACTGTTTTCGGTTGATGCTACCTATTCTGTTGTTCTTCACCCTTTCTTTTCCTTTTATAATAAGAAAGAATCTCTTCATGTCTACTGCATTTACTAGAATTAAAGTCTACGGACAAATCAATCTAGACTGTACACTATAAACGAACCATTTTTTTTTATATAAATGAAAATCGTTTGATCTTACAATTCCAAATTCATTAATTAAGATGTTAATGATTATCATGACTTACTATTATTGTGAACATGGATTTATCTTTCCCCATTTTTCAATCAATAAGGTCGATGCATCATATAACTCTTCATGAAGAGGAGCACAGCATTTAAGTAGTTCGTATATGGAACTTGCACGGATGAGAATAGATACAAAAAGCATAAATTGCATGAATTAACCTACCTAAAGTTATGATAGATTATAGAAAATTTATTAGTTGATATTCTTAGAGTCAATTTGTTAGTTATAATTAGATATATATTATTATAAGTTATTCAATAAAAAATATTTTTATCTTTTTATATAATTTTAATTATGTATAATAATTAACATAAAAGATATTCAAATTCTGAAATAATAACTATATAATTAAAAATTATAATCAACCTACAATGAGATTCAAATTATTTTTTTAATATTCAGAAATTATTTTTAGTTGCCTGTTTATCAAGACTGAGTAACGATGGAATGATAAGATTAGTATATGTTATGTTTCTTTTTTATTAAAAAAAATAATCCATCTCAAAGATTAAAATGTGAAAACACTTAAACAAACATTTAGGTATTTATTAGAGAATGAATTCACTAAACTGTCTCAGTTATGAGAATTTTAAATAGAATATTACTTATATGTCTGTGGATTTCCTTCTTATGAAGATTATATAATTGATCCTTAGATTTAAATTTACTAAAGTTGTCTCCTTTAAAAATTACTATATTTTAATATTATTTATGATCTATTATCTAGAGTATATTAGTCGGTAGTACTTAAATATAATATGAACTATAAGAAAATAATTGAGTGAATCAATAGAGGATGTATTACTTTAAATTAATTAAAGAGAATATTTCACAAATTTTAATTAATACAGTAAAACTATGGGGCTCCCAGAGGATATATTATTTTAAAATAATTAAGGAGAATATTTCACAATTTTTAATTAATACGGTAAATCTAGGGAGCTCCCAAAGGATATATAGTATTAAAGTAATTAAGGAGAATATTTCATAATTTTAATTAATACTGTAAAATTATGGAGCCCCAAAAACTGGGAGCCTCGTAACTCCCTTGCATAGTCAGCTCATAATTAATATTGATTTAATAATTCATTGGACAAAGTTAATTAAAATTTATAAAAATATTTATAAATATTAATTATAAATAATTTAGTAATTAGAAAGAGCAAACATGATTAGATTATATAGAGTAAATATTAATTCTATTCTCTATTTCTTATTGAAATATTAGATAAGGAAATCATTAAATTATATATTATAACTATACATAAATAGGTTAAGCGAAACTACTTTAAAATTCTTAATATTTAGATGATTATAACATGTTGTTAGAGGTTAATCATGATTTATAATTATAAATTATGTAATTACAAAATTTAATATAAATTAAAAATTTTAATTTATGCAATTCTAATTATAAATTAAAATTAAAATTTATAATCATTATCAATAAATCAAGAATCTAATAAATCATGCATAAAGATTATTTAAGGGAAGAAATTTTTAATTAAGTTGAATTTAATTATAAAATTTGATAAATTTAAGGGTCAAATATATGATATTGGATTTATTAAAATTAAATTATTATTATAATTAAAGTTTATAATATTAAGAAAATATAATTTTTTTTATATAAGGAATGAAAACAATGAGTTGCTAACATGATTCTTTTTTTCCTCTCAAATATCGGTTTTTGAATTCTCCTTTCAAAAAATTTGTGGATATCATTAAAAGTTAAACATTTGAACAATTATGATCAACAGATTTAGAAAAAAAAAAACATATTTTAACTGCAAAACTAAACAGGTTTGTTAAAAATTCTTGTATTTTCTTATTTTGATTTAACTTAACTTTTTTTTAAAGAGGTTTGAAGGAAAATTATTAAGCTAATTTTACTGTGCCTACTATTCGATGGTTTTTCATTCAACCAAAATAAAACGTCAAAACGAATAATAGTCTTCTTTTTTTTCAAAACAAAAATAACCGTCTTATAAAAAATCTGGTAAAAAAGTTTTGATTCTACACATTGCGGTACCAAATAAAAGGATGGGCACAAGATCTGCAGGTCCAAAACTCCTAGCAAGTTCTATCAAAAAAGAAAAAAAATTCTGGCAAGCATAGAGGTATTTGTCGCTCTCATGTTGATACGGATCAGCAAAAGGGGTCCTCTCCTCACTTCTCAATCTCACCATTAAGGCACGTCGATTGGTACAACTCTTTACCTATTAGAAGTCCCATAGCTAATTCTAATGGCTTCTCATGATCTCTCATCTTAAGTTGGATGCGACAGTTTTAAGTTTTTGATTGAATGATTTATTTGCACTTTTAACCAAATTTCACAGGACGACATTGCTGCAGTTTTTGAGTTCAATGGTCCACACTCTAGACATTATCTTTAAGAATCATACAATACATGAACTCTCTTAAAGTTTCCATGTGCAACCAATGAAAGGGGAGGTGGGCATCTTCTTGATGTGCTCAGAAGTCAAATTTACCATGAGATCGTGCAGCGCCAAACCCAAGTTTCAATTCTAAAACCGAAAGGGGAAAAGAGCATATGAAACGTGTCTTTTTCTTGGCAAATCTTTTGACTTGGAAT
>JAOXYD010000005.1:26304634-26318130 GCA_028565735.1 Pinacopodium congolense
ATTAGAACCTCTTAACTGACAGCTCCACCGTTTCTCCTCTATAAGAACATAGATTTTTAGCATTTTGAGAAAGCATGGCTAAAAAGAAGGATCATTAGCATCCTATAAACGTTGATAATCCTCAAGGCTCTTGATTCATATAGTCAAATTATAAACCTAATGCTGAAGATCATCGAAACGACGAGACATCTCGAAAAATAAAGTTGAGTGAAACTCTGAAAGCTCAAATGTTATGCGAGTCTTCATGTTAATAAGGTATTGAAGAATAGTAACATGAGAATCATCAAAAGTAGCTAGCAATGGTGGCACTGGAGTAGCAGTAAGAGAACGTGGATGAGGTGGAAGATGCAGCCTCGCCCATGTCCACAGGTACCTTGGGTTGTGCAGCGTCACCAAGTGGACCCTCAGGTACCTTATCCTTCTGAAGTCAGTGCCATTGACCTACTTTATAAGTAAATAGCCACAGCTTAAGTAGGCCTTCATTAATCATATTTTAAAGAGTACGATCGTCAAACTTTACATAATCAAAAACAACTCCTGCATCCCTAATATCCCTATTAATAAATAAGGAAAGAAGAAATTCTTGCTGGGTTTCTTGATCTTTATTACGTCCCTCATAGACAAAATAATGAAGCCAGCTAAAGGTAACTCCGAGATAGCACCTAATCTATATAGCATCTTACATAAAAGATATATGTCTACGTACCGTATATCATTCAATCCAACGGCTTGAGGAGTAACATTATGACTAACACAGGCAATTATAATCGGCTCTTGAGCCTCTAAAGCTGCAGTGATCTAACCTCGGACATCCCTATTCAGTCATAAGGCATCCCTAATAGCAACAATGGAAAAGGATGGATCCAAAGTAACTGAATTGTCATGGAAAGTACCTTTAGCCTTAACAAAGTCATTCCCCTCATCGGGTACTGCTAATATAGTAGAAATAGATGCACGAATGATATGAACAGGAATACCTCTCATCTTTGAGTGAATCTTGATTGGGTCAGCCTTGCCCTTATCCTTTTGATGTTCGAGATAGAACCTAATCTATATAGCATCTTACATAAAAGATATATGTCTACATACCGTATATCATTCAATCCAACGGCTTGAGGAGTAACATTATGACTAACACAGGCAATTATAATCCGCTCTTGAGCCTCTAAAGCTGCAGTGATCTAACCTCGGACATCCCTATTCAGTCCTAAGGCATCCCTAACAGCAACAATGGAAAAGGATGGATCCAAAGTAACTGAATTGTCATGGAAAGTATCCTTAGCCTTAACAAAGTCATTCCCCTCATCGGGTACTCCTAATATAGTAGAAATAGATGCATGAATGATATGAACAGGAATACCTCTCATCTTTAAGTGAATCTCGATTGCGTCAGCCTTGCCCTTATCCTTGATGTTCGCGTAGCACTCGTGAACTAAATCAGGGTAAAATGGACCTGCAAAAGTGAGGAACAACTCCCATCCTAGAGTTCAAAAAGCACCATATATGTTGAAATCTGCCTTTAAGTCTGGATAGATTGGACACTTCATGATAAATTCATTCCCTTGGCGAGCCTCTTACCAGTTAAAATTTTCTTGAATTATGAATCGAATAGGATCATAAGCCAGTCTTTTCATTTGGAGAGCCAGTTGACTAGAAATTGTTTAAATAACATGCACAAAGAGTTGGAAAATGTTAAGAAAAATCAGAAAATTTTTCGGTGAAGGTCACCAAAAAATTTCATTTAATATTTCGCTTTGACAGGATTATTTTGTTTTGACACGAATATTCTCGACTTTTTTATGACAATAATATTGAATGAAATTGGTATCAATAGAAAACTAATGAAATTTTAAACACAATAATACAAAACCTAATCAAATGGAGGCTTAGATTGAGAGAAAATTGAGAATCATATCTTGAAATTGAAAAAACGATCCGAATGAGTTCAAAGAAGATTATAAAAAATCTATTAATTTTCAGAATGATCTGTTTGTAAATTCTTATATAGGATAAAAAATGTGACAAATGGACATTAAGAATGCATAATTTGGTTAAGAAATGAGGAAGTTATGAAGGATGGAAGGTAGGAGGCGATTAAGGGTTTCAGAAGAGGGGGAAGGTTGAAGATGATGAATAGTAAAATTGCATCGTTTTTATCTCAAAATCGCCCTTCAATGGCACCCTATTCATCCTACAATGACGTCGTTGTGTGATGAATAATTCACTATTAATTATCCAGAAATGAATGCATAAACAGTGGCTTGCTCATCCATTAATGGTGGGCTCATAGACCACCGTTAATGGTCTTTCTACACCTTTAAAATGCCCAATTCTGATCCAATTTGACCTCAAAATCCTTCTAAACTCAAGTCCTATTGGATTATCCATCAAGTTGTACCAGAATTGAACCTAAAAACACTCTTAAATCCAAATCAAACACACAAATCTAAGAATAAACTAAGGAAATCACACCAAACTTAATTCAAACACACTTAAAAGGCTTCAAGACATTATTTAAAAGATCATAACACATAAAATAAAATAAAATCACATACAATTACCTATATAACTTGGAGAATTCCTAGTTTAATGAGGATTAAACAGTGAAAGAGTCTTAAAAGACTCCTCAATTGAACTAGGCACGTACAACTTCACTCTTTGCCTATTAACTTTGAAATATGAGTTGCCATTAGTGATTTCAATTGTTCCAAATGGATAAACCTTAATCACATCATAAGGTTTCTTATATTAATTTAAATAAAATATACATTAGTTAAAAAATTAGAAAATCGGTGCAAACTCTGAGTTTAGTTCTAATTTGTCAATAAACTCACTTAATTAGTCAGTCAATAAAAATCGCTGAATCTCCAATCAACACATTGACCATTGACCATTGACCAATTTGAAGTGGAGATTGGCAATCACGCCCATCAAATGGAGAGTGGCGGTAGCAGTGATGTGCCACGTACATATTCCCATGCAAAGTAAGTAAAGCGAAGTGTGGGGAAGGAACAGGCTAGACCGGCAAAAAGGGCCCGTCCGGTCGGGGACACATACACACTCCTTTTCCTTTAACTATTGTAATAGACACTACTACACTTTTTAACTATTATTTCTTCCTCTCATCCTGTCATCCAACCTAAATTTAATTTTATTATAATTGCCCCAGATGCTATATGTAAGGTAGCTATACTACTCACTTGTATTTTTAATTACCAAATATTAACCTGTAATTAAGAATATTTTGTATTTTTCATTATTCTTCTTCTGAATTACATAAGATTAATTTCCTAATTCTAATACGATCCAAAGCATTAGTTCTAATATTTATCTCATCTTTTTTATTAGAAAAATATTAGTAGTCGAATGGCCATCATTTCATAAAATAATTTAAATATGTTTATATAATTTAAATTATTTATTAATAAATAAAAAATACTTAAATCATTTCGTTACGACAGTGATTAGAACACAACCGACTGATAACGTACTAGGTTCCTTTTTTATTACAAAGGAAATGCATGAAAACTACTAATCTCACGGGACATTATGAAATAACATTACCATTAATAAAGTATGATCTTCTTTCTTTCTTGATGTGATTAATCATTTGTTCTTTATCATATTCTAGTACTACTTGTCTTTGAATCTCTCTCTAGCACACACTAAGTAACCACCTCACTAAGAAAACAAGCTCCTGTACATCAACTTTTCCATGCAAGAGGAGGCCACTAATTAATCCATCTAAGCACACCACACAAAGAATCAAAAAGGAAGCTTATGAATTAAGAAAGAAATGCTTAGTTCCTTCTCTAAGTCCTAAAAAGCAATAGATATATAAAACAAAAAGAGTAGTCAAGGTCTAGCTATAAGGAACAAGCATTATACAGTTTTGTACATAATTGATAGATAATATATACATATATATATAAAGGTCCTTGCTTTATGTGAGCTCCTCATCCCACTTCCACCTTCTAACTTTCTTTCTCAACCTCTCTCTGCAAAAAAAGAAAATCCCTCTTGTTGATGTGATTCTCCACTAGTATTCTCTTGCAAAAGAAAGGGAGCAAAAAAATAAGCACACACCCATCAAACTTTACAAAAAGAGAAAGCTCAGGAACCATGGTTTTTCCTTCCATCCCACCTTATCTTGATCCAGCCAATTTTCAACAAGTAAGGGTTCTTCTTCAATTTTTGTTACTCATAAGTTTTCTTTGCCTATAAAGCAAAAGAAATTCAAAAGATAAATATTCCTGCTAGCTTTTGTTTCTATATATCTTGTTTTGAATATACCAGATATTTGATCTTCACTTTTGCTCTATTTTTCAGCAGCCAAATCAACGCCAAGCTGGTGCAACTACTGGTTCAAGCAGTCAACTTCTTCCTCCACAACCGCCGCCGCCGCCGCTGCCTCCTCCACAGCCTCATGGAGCTGGAGTTGCAAGCTCGATCAGGCCCGGTTCAATGGCTGATCGAGCTCGGTTGGCCAACATGCCTATGCCGGAAGTAGCACTAAAATGTCCAAGATGTGAATCAACCAACACAAAGTTTTGTTATTTCAACAACTACAGTCTCTCGCAGCCTCGCCACTTCTGCAAAACCTGTAGAAGGTACTGGACCAGAGGGGGTGCCCTAAGAAATGTCCCAGTTGGAGGTGGCTGCCGGAGGAACAAAAGAAGCAAAGGAGGAAGCAGCTCGAAGTCTCCGGTAAGCAGCGACCGACAAACTTCTTCTGCTGGTTCTACACCCACCGTCTCTTCTAATAGTGGAACAAGTGATATAATAGGCCTTGGACCACAGCTTCATCCGCTAAGGTTCATGGCTCCTCTACATCATCTCACTGACTTTTCAACCGGCGACGTGGGTTTAAACTACGGTGGCCTTTCAGCTCCAGTTGGAGGATCAAGTGACCTGAGTTTTCAAATAGGGAATGCTTTAGCTGGTATTGGTCTTGGTGGTAGCGGTGGTTCAAGTAGTTCACTTCCCTCAGTAGGAGGTTTAGATCAATGGCGCCTGCAACATCATCAATTTCCCTTCTTGGGTGGGTTGGATTCAACTTCTTCTTCAGGGTTATATCCATTTGAAGGTAGCGTTGAACAAGCACAAGCTTATGGTGGAGCTAGTCAAGTGAGACCAAAGGTATCAAGTTCTGGAGCAACCCTGTTGGCTCCAGTGAAAATGGAGGACAATCAGGAGATGAACTTGTCGAGGCAATTTCTGGGAATGAATAATCAAGGTAATGATCAGTACTGGAGTGGTGCTGCTTGGACAGATCTGTCTGGCTTCAGCTCTTCTTCCACTAGCCACCCACTATAGATTAATTGCTGCTTATCGTCTGTGTGATAATAGTGTGGTGAAGCTTCAGTTTATTTTTTGGTCAGTGTGGCTTCGAGAGGAAAGTTTAGGATACTACTTATTAAATCATAGAAGTAGCTCCTTCAAGAAGAGAGTACTTTGGGATGGGATTAAGGATGTTGTTAGCCATCTTCAAGATTATCTAGAATGAAAACCCTAGAATGGTAGGCCTTTAATTTCATGGTTTTTCTCCTCTTCTTTTTGCTTTGTTTTGTTTCTTGATGTAGTAGTAGTTCTTAGATTGCCATGTATTAGCATGTTTGCCAAAATGGATCTACGAATTAGAGATTGTATCAAAATGCTAATCAAGACTTTCATTTCAATTAAGTTCTGTTCTTGTGGAAATGATCAATCTTTGTCTAAATAGTTACTTGGATTGAACTTGTTGGAAGGAACTTCTTTTGAATATACCGTGTCAAAGTTAAGTCTTAATAGACAGAAATTCGTTCTTTTACAAAGTCATGGTGAGCTTTCCACTATGTTTAATTGACTAATTAAACATTTGAAAGCTTTCTTATTATTAAGGTAAAGATGTGGTGCTTTGAAAATTCCCATGGAAAGTGTGATCTCGTCCTCTTTTGAACTAGCGTGGATGGTTTAATATAATGAAATTCACCACAAATACAATATAACGCGCATTTCGCATTTCTTTAGTGTGACCTCAGTCCTTTCATAATTTTAAGATAAATTAGCAAAGTTTATTCATTAACGTTTAGTTTTAGCATTTTGCTAACATTGTAAGCTATGTTTCAGTCGAAATACTAACATCTAAACTTATGATAATCCATAGTCTGTCTTATTAAGACCATATATGGCCTTCCAAATGAAGAAGTCTTATTGCAACGTCGGATTGATATAGAGTTACAAAATGTGCAAAAGGGAATGCTTTGAGGTTGTTTAGTTTCAATTTTTTTTATTTTAGTTTCTTGTTTTTTTAAATACAAAAACGATAAAAAACAGTATAAAAATTGAAAAAAAAAATAGCACACTAATACAGTACAAAAACAGGAAAAAAAATAGTACAAAAATCAATACAAATATATAAAAATTACAGATAACAGCAACATCAAATGACACTTTTATGTCAAGACCTTTTCCTTGATATAGAAAGCCAGGTTTTTCTTGTTTCAATATAGTTATGAACACTTACCTATGAGATCATTCAATGCAGAACTTCATACATTAAGTATTATGGAACACTCTCTCTATACCTCAAACAGATTTGCTGCTGCGAATTGGGACCAAAATGCTATCTTATAATAATAAGTACAATATGAATATGGATCATTCATATCAGATTATCAAAAAAAAGGCTTAATTGGTGAAACACACTTAAATTCATTAGATTAGACGTGATTGATCTTGAAAGAGTTGAGAGCTTTTGGCAAAACTCTCTTGTAAGGATTTCAATAAGGAGTTCTCTATATTATAAAGTGCTTCGAGTAGAAAATTACTCCAATCCTTTATCAACATTTCGAGTGAGAGTTCATAAAAGTTTGATTTCATCGTATATCCCTTCTTTCTTTTTCTTATCTCTACTCTTATGTAAATATTTGGGTCAATAGTGAGTGTGTGAGTCAAACAATTAAACACAAGCGTATACAGAACATTTAAAAGTAAGAGGACTTGTTAATCACAATCACAAAAGGAAAGGTTGAGTTAAACTTAATCTAAGCTTAATTATCAGTATGAGAATTTCGATAAATTCGCTCTATTCGAAAAGTTTTAAACTTAGGAACTGTTTGATATTATTTCTGGTTTTTTGTTGTTATTTTTTATTTTTATTTCTTATTTTATATTTTTGTTTCTTATAAAGATAAAAATCTCTTTAATTGATATTTGTAATAAAAAATTAAAAATAAAAACCTATCTGATTAAGATTTGTGATAAAAAATTAATTTAGTGGTAACAATTAAATATAAAATAAATTTAAATTCTTATAACAAAACATTCTTATACATCTTAAAATAAATTATTAATTAATGGATTATATTAATTGTTTAATGTGAAAATTTTATTTATAAATTTTGTTTTAAAAAAGTAAAAAAATGTGATTTTTCTGTTCTTATTTTTACTTTTCTGATTTTATAAATAGAAAAAAGAACCCAACTAATCTTTTTTTTCTCTATATTTTCTATTTTTATCGATTCTTAAGGGTGAAGGAAACAAAAAAGAAGGGTGTTCTATCTCTTCTGGGCCACTTCAGCTTCAGCCATAGATAACTTCATTATTAAAATCTTAGTTTCTGTGTATGAGACTGAAGATGTTTCACTCGATGCTTCCCGCATTGCCAGTATAGAGCTCACAGAACACGTTATTTCTTCTTCTGCAATGAGATCCACCAAGAGCTTAGTGACTTCCGGCACCTCACCCCAAAGAAACCAATTCTCTACGATGCACGTTTACATGTTTCAGAGTAAATCATACACTTTGCATGATAAAGATCATCATGACCAATAAAATTTAATGGTATAATTATGGCAAACCGTCCTTTTTGTTGCATAGGTGGTCGGGCGAAAAACTGGTATAAGTGTGAATGAAAACTGGTATAAGTGTGAATGATTCTTCAATGATCTGACATAAGAAGTTAACGTAGTACTTGTTGGTAGTTGTGATGAAGTCGATAAAACGACTACTATAAACAGTAACAAAGACTCTCAGAAGACTCCAAAACATCACTAAATTCCATAGCCATAGAAATCAGCATGTGGGTTTTGAATAAAACTTGGTCTCAATAGATCAGCAGATCTTTTACTACGAAGAGAATAAAAATGGAATGTCTGACGATGATGATGATGATGCTCAAAAATGACGCCAAGTTGGGCGCGTGTAACTTTCACGACTCACTAGGGGACAGACAAAGCTAGTTCTGTTTTGTCAGTTTGTGGACCAGAACCGGCACTTGGCCCGAGTGATTCGATCTTGAACTGCACTCGCTCCAAGGAACCGCGATTGGCAGTCTGATACACCAAAGTCGCCAGTCACTTCATGCTTAACTTAAGAATTTTCTTCTTGTTCCATATTTCACTTTGAAGCCACTTTTGACTTGTGGACTTTGGTGTTTAGACGCAACTAATTTCTACCGAAGTTTTGAATTTTCAATAACCGGTATCACGTTTATTCATTTGGGATGTTTATAGTTAAGTTGTATGTTGAATTTTTTTTTTTGTGATTATTATATTTTTATATTGGTTAGTATATTTTTTTTATTAATATTTATGATGTATTAGTATGTTTTCTTTATCAATTTCTGTATTTAAAAAAATAAGAAATCAAAACTAAAAATAAAAATCAAATCAAACATGACCTTAGTTTTAGTTGTAATTTTTAGACGTGATTGATATATTTTTATATTTTATTTTATATATTTTATTTTTTAAATTTTTTTTGTTGTATTAATTTTGTTTATTTTTATATTATTTTTTAAATTTTTATGTTTAATAAAATTAAAACAAAAAAAAATATTAAATGAACATAACCAAAATTTATTACAATAATTATAAACAATATAAATATAATTATAGATAACATAGGTATAATTAATATGATGGTTCAAACCACATTTTGTCACTTGAATTTAAAACATTAATTTTTACCAATTGGATATCAACCCTAGACTTGAATAGAGTGCATGGGTTGGTTATCTAAATAAGTAAGAAGAAACATTAGGAAAAGAGAGATTTATTATGTTATAAGAGTCAAATTTGAAATCCTACAAAGTGTTGATCAAATAACTCGTATTAGAAATTAAGAATAGGCCAATATGATATGGGTATAACCAAGGAACTGTAGTTGCCACTCCTTTTTCAGGCAATTAATTGACCTGAATTTATTGGATTTCAAAAGTTACCTAATGTTGTAATTATTAGGAACCCAATTCACAATCTTGTGTTGATCAATAGAATCCTTTCAAAATCAGTTAGCTACTTTTAATATTTTAAATTACAGATCGTGGGTACTAATGTCAGCATAATTTGTAATTACTGAAATGGACCCGTTGGAAATGTAACACGATGATTATAACTGTAATTTTGGTCTGAAATTCAAAACATAAGCTCCTTCAATTTAGGAGTAAGAATGTAGCATGCAGTAAATTGTTGACACGATTTCAATTTTGTTTGGTTCCTAACATGGTTAGCGTGAAATTTGGTAAGATGTACGGAGAAAGTTGGACAAAGATATAAGCCAGAGACCCAGAGAATGTGCCGTTATTGGGTAAGAAAACAAAAGTGAACCAAATTCATGATTAGTCGGCATAGTATCCATTCAAAATAATCCAAAAACATCATAAGAAAGAAAACTCCGGAAAGTATTCTAAGAAACTTCTGCTAAGTCTCACAGATTTAGAGTATTGTAATTATGATTATGTTATTAGTTTCAAAGTGGGAGGTTGACCATCTTGAAAGAAAGGAATCTGGGTATTTGGATTTAGCTGCTCTTTTTTGCAAGAACCAAGACTGCGAATAAAGCAGATTCATAAAACGTCTAAAACCCTAAAAGAAGCTCTCTTTCCCAGGAACCAGCACTCTTATAACTGAGAATGGTCGCAAAGAGAAGAGTAGTAGTAGTGAGAAGAGAAAGTGTTGGTCAGTTGTTGGCTCATGTCATTAATCAAAGGAAGGGTATATAGTTAGTTAGTGATCCCGAAATTGTCGAATTTTTGGAGTTTGACCATTTTCATACATATCTTATTATGTCACTGACTGATCATATTAAAAGAAACAAAAAATAAAAAATCACCCTTCAATCTCATGTAAAAGAACATCTTGATCGTACCAAAGAACATGTCTGTCGAAGAAGGAATATAGGGCTCAGAAATCCAAGAAGGAATATAGGTATCTCGAACATTGTGTGTTCCAACATTCAGTTAGATTTGGTCTAGTCCTATTACATTTAGTACAAACTTGTGTTAATTGATAGTATACATGTCTAAATTAATAAAAATATCGTGTATAATGCAAGTTTAGGGAATATTTAGTTAGGTTATGAATTATAATTTTTTATTGTAGCTGTTGTGTTTTTGTATTAATTGTTGTGTTTTTTTTTATTTCTACATTGTATTAATGTATTTTCTTTTTCAATTTCTATATTTTAAAAAATAAAAAACTAAAACTAAAAATTAAAACTCAGGTCTTAATATTCATTTTTAACAAACATTTTAACCTAAACAATATCTTTTTTTGTATAAACAACATTTAAATTTATATTTCAGATTTAGAATACTAATTCATATTAAAGACATATTTGGAATAATTGCAACGAATTAACTTTTGTTATTTTAAATCAAAGTAGTTTGATAATCAATTTTTAAAAGAAGAAAAATCTCATTCTTCATCTTTATATGCTCTTATATTTTTTCTTAAAACTGAAAAGTATTAACCCAGTGCTATGACATGATATATGACCGAATTAAGAACCCTAATCGTTCTCATGTATGATATATATGATACTGAAAGAAGAAAGACTTCGATTTGATGAACACAACATCCACATAGGTTGTCGTGAAAATTCTGTATCCTTAACTATGAATGTAGCAGCTTTCACTTTTCTTGACATTCTTGGTACAAGCTGTTTCTTTACCAGTCTGATGGGTGTGTGCGCTATTATGCTCTCTGTCTGAGGTTGGAGCATACAAGTACGTATGTACGTAGATTTGATAGAGAAAAAAAAAAAAAAGTAGAGAGATTGACGAGATTCCTCTAATGATCCCTTTTGATCCTCACGCTCTCCCACATGTTCTCAACCATACAACCCAAATGTCCCATTTCATCTCTTTCTCATGCATTCAGAAAATTATTTATAGATTTGCTTGCTCATTTCTCTTAACAAGTTTCCCATCCAACTCCATTTCTTTACCTTCACTAATCAGTTTTAAATGACTTTTTTTTTTCTAAATCAATTAAAAAAAACCTTGCCCATCAATTTTTTGTTTGTAATTATCAATTTATCACTCGAGAAATAATGGGATTCAATCACTGGAGAAGAGAGAGCCCTTTTTAGGTCAAGAGCATCCTAAGGTATCACTTTATGAACTGTCCCAAAAAGCAATTGAATTATATATTCTTTTGTCATTACATCCCATCATGTATGTGAATGACTTAGCACAAAAGGAACTATCATGTCTAAGAAAGCCAAATTCCCATAAGTTAGAACAGGCAAACCTTATATTACAATTTTTTTTCCGAAAATTAATCAACTTCATAAATTAAAACAATGTATGACTATACAAAAGGAACTACCAGCGAAGGTATACATCAACAGCCAACGTGAATTTAGGCAGAAGAGATCTAGCAGTACTGTCCATAGCCCATGGGCAAAAACGCAGCTGGTAAATAAATGGTCTAGGTCCTCTATGGCTTCTCGACAAAATTCACAAGCCTTCTTGGTAATATGCAATTTAAGGGAAGTTTCAGTGCAAATTCGTTTCCTGATTGCTAACCAAAGACTAAATGCATGACATGGAATGAGCCAAGAATCCCATACAAGTCTTAACCAAGGGAGTCCCTCTTTGGGTCCAAGTAAAAGCTCCTTGCAGGAAGAGGCAGTAAAAGCCATATCCCGTTCATGTAGCCATAAAACTCTGTCATTTGTCCTGGCATCAGGCTGGTAATTAGGCTTGTTAGCCATAAGAAGGTCAGCACCCTTGATCGAATGAGTCGGTCAGTACTACTGACGCAGTGCAGGAATGCGAAACCCTAATCCAAGAGTAACAAAATTCAAATTTAATCCGAGATTTATAAAGAATTATTAAAAATAGACGAAAATCCTAAAAAGAAAAGTGAAATTTAATTCAAAATAAACAAAAAATTCTTTCCACAATACATTAAAGAAATATTTATATGAGTTATAAGACCCTAAAACCTAATAACAAGAATATAAACTTTTTTTATCGTCCTAATAAAAGTAAAATAATCAAAAATAAATATCCTAATAAAAGTAAACTATTTAAAATATAAATTTTCTTAAATAAAAAATACATTTTTATAGATTAACGGTGCCTATAGGTTTAATCTTCTGAATTCTACTTTTAAGCTTCGTGCCAATCTCCCTCGCTTATAAAAATAACTCAACCTTGATTTATAATCAAAGTTCTCTTTTTTTTTTCTCCTATGCATCTTTCTCACCTTGGTTAAAGCATTCACTTTACGTCTCAATTCACTCCTTGATTCTAGCTTTCTTTGAAAGACATCAATTGTTTTGTTCAAACTCTTCTTTAGTCACTTCTTTCAATAGACAATCCAGGAGTTCTTTGTTTTCCTGTCCTTCATATCAACTGCTATTATTACTATCTTGGTCCAATTATCTTCCATGACTCCTTGTAGCTTTCTTTTGGTTTCTTTAATAGGCTCACTGTTTTCAACCCGTTATAAGTTGATGAATTTTTCTAATTTAAAACATCTGAATCCATTAGGAAAATATATTCAATTCCCATATCCCCCTTATCATCTAATTTACCTGTATGCTCCAAGGTACTGTGATTCTCGTCAATCTCGCTAACTTTTTCATGTCTATTAAAACTAATATTTGGATGACTCTCTCCAATCTCTTCTTGTTTTTCTATTTCCCGTTTAAAAATTAATAACTTTAACTCTCACTCTTCTATTATCTCATGTGTAAATTTTTCTTTATGATCTTCCTATTGTAATAAATACTTCTTATTTTCTCCTCAGAACTTCACACTCCTTTGGTCACCTATGAGTACCCTACCTAAATGTACTACATCCATATCATACTGTCATAGTCTCCCCAATTGAATTTGACAAGTATTCATATCAACTACATTATAGTAATGTTCATCTAATAGAAAAAGATATCTTATAGCGTTCTTTGACAAAAATCTCGTCAACTTCTTTAATCCATCCAATGCCATAAGGATTTGGGCGTAGTTCAACAGCTAACTTTAGTTTCTTCACCGTTGCCGTATTTAAAATATTCTCTTGACTCTCTCCATCGATAATTATCTCACATAAATTTTCTTTTACCATACACATTGTGGAAAAAGTTTATGCCTTTATAAGTTAGGGTTAATAGTCATTGAGGTGATCAACCTTTTCGGATTTTTTCAGTTGAGTGATCAAACTTTTAAAAGTTTCAATTCAGTGATTAACGTTTGAAAAGTTAATCAGTTGAGTGAAAAAGGT
>JAOXYD010000005.1:26324877-26336022 GCA_028565735.1 Pinacopodium congolense
TTAAAAAGTATATTAAAAAAATTTAGTAAGGGTAGTTTTGTAAGATAAGAATGTGCCTCTTAAGTTTGTGGAATTCACTTGCAAATTCCAACTATTTTGGTGAGATTTGGATTAGTTATGTTGAATTCTATGGAATTCAATTCCCAGAATTGAAATGAACAGTTTTTTGTGTTCTAAACACAAAAATTTGAAATTACAAATGAATTCCACAAAATTTTGTGAAATTCATTTGTTCCAAACAAGCTCTTAATATGCTTAAAAGTATAAGCAAATCTTGTCAACTAACTTGCATGAGCGTGGAACCATATGAAAATTTTGATCAATGAAAATGTGTTACATGGCAGTGTTACATGGTATACAACAAAAAAAGTTAATGGGAGTTTACTTTTTTTTTTTACATTCTTAAAATGTTAAGAATATTTTTAAAAAATTTTAAAAAATTAAATATTTTAAAACGTTATAATCTGATTAAAATATTAATAAAAAATATTAATATTTAAATAATATTTTTGACCCAAAAATCATAGCAAGAGTGGAAATGGATAATGTCAGGAAGGAAAGTGGAACATTAAGAGATGTTTAGTTGGGTTATAAGTTGTATTTTTTTGTTGTAATTGTTATATTTTTATATTAATTGTTGTATTTTATTTTTTGATTTTTTTACTGTATTAGTGTGTTTTTTTATCAATTTTTATATTTAGAGAAATAGAAAATTAAAAGAAAAAATTAAAGTTCAACTAAATAAGACCTAAATTAGCAAAGAGGTCCAGAAGTTTTGTTATTAACCTACACCTTTATTCCTTTTTTAAAAAACTTCATTGTAAATTATAAAAACAATCAATAACATTTTATTTAATTATTTTAAAAAATCTATTGTTATTAAAATTATGTTATATAAATTTTAAACACGTAAAAATTAATTCTATAACAGTTCTATTAAAATAATATATAAATATTTAATCAAATTTGTTTTTAATAATAACAATAGGAGTCATTATTTTTAAAAAGTATATTGTAAATTTTATAGAAAATTTCAATTCTATTATGAATTATATTTTATGACAAAAGTTCACTGATTTTTTTGTTGTTGAAAATTTATCATATTGTGACGTTAAGATGAAGTTAATAAAAAGTTATTTAATGTCCAGTAACTATAATTAAAATTTTTAAATAAAATTTGTGATTTTTAGATAATTTCTTTTTAATTACATAAAATGGTAACAAGTTAGAAAATTATTACCATAATAATCACTCTCCGTCCAAAAAATGTCCCGTAAAAAAACGTGAAGAAGTCAAAGTTGCTTCCTACTTCCCTATTGGTGACAGAGACCAGAATGCGATTCGTCGAAGCAGTTTAATTAATAGCTGTAGGGACCATATGCTTTCAAACCTTATATGAACAATCTGATATAAAATTAATAAATTAAATTATATTTGACCGATCTGAAATTCGAATATTCGGATCTAACCAGTGGATGTTCGATCTTCCTACACGTCTCTTTACATTGTATCTCCTTTTACTACATATAAATATATTGTATATGTATATACATTAATTTTTAAATTTAGCATTTTAAAAAATTATCATATTTTATTAAATAAATGCATACAATTTCTTTACTAATTTTTCCGTTAAATATTTTGACAGATTTATACGTGACATGATTTACAACATATCATATTTTATTTTATTGACAAAAAATTACCAAAAAAAAGGAATACTATCAATTTATTAAAGTGTAGGGATTTTTTAAAAAATAATAAATTATAGAGAATCTTTAAAAATTAAACTAAATTATAAGAAAAATATTCTACTAGTGACCTTTTATAACCATTTTATATAAGGTAAAAATTATTTTTTATGAAAATAATTATAAAAATTACTAATAAAATACTATATAATCAAATCCAAATTATATATAAAAAAAAAGTGTGTTATTGTATCATACAATACATAAAAGATAGAGGAATCTTTTGAAAGACACAAACTTAACCAATTTCCATTCCTAATGTATTAAATTGCTACCTCAAAAGACGAGAAGAATCATTTAGTCCATAGCCAGGTTTGGCTAGATAGACCATCCCCATGAATCCAGCACAGCTTAAGAACTTAGTTCGTTTTTCCTATGTGAAGAATTCAGAATCCTTCGTACCCTATTGCCATTTAATTATCAGGCCCGAAGGAGAAGCAAAGTGATCATTTAATGAGTTTGTCCACACAAACGTGAGAGCAGTAATGGACTTCCATATCCACTTGCACTTTCTAATAATTCTGTGTTGGATCTTATCCCACCAATCGACCCCATTGAAGCATTTGGTTCAGGAGCAAGATGGTCACCGACAAACAGGGAATTCACACTAGAACTCGGGAGTACTGGGGAGAAATCATTAGGACCATATAATGTGGGGCTCAAGTTCCTTCTCTGACCATTAGCAGCTCTTCTCTCTGCTTCGAGGAAGTGAGCAAGTGAAGGAGTGTTGCATGTGTTGATAGCATCAGTGCTTAGCCTTGAGCATAGTGAGAATAACCAGGGCTTTGATCTGCAGTTCTTCTGTTCCCTTAAGGGTTCTACTGCCCTCCCCCTGTTTGATCTTCGTGACAACTCTAGAATTCTAGAAACTCCGAACAGGCTCCCAAGTGTGATGCTTTTTTCGTGCAAAAACGACCAAGTTGACTGCAATCAATTACAGGATTGAGTAAAGAACAAAGAGAAGATAACAACAAGCGTTTATTTCAATGCCTAGAAGTTGAATTCCTATCCAAATTTGTCAAGAAAATTCTAGCTATATAGTTTAAGGTCTATCTGAATTCCACTGACCATTTCATTTCAATGTGGATAAAAGAGATGAGCATTAACAATAGTTCAGAATCAAGCAATCTAGGAGGTGAAATCGCTGTTAAGTTCTTATGCACTGTTGGCTCCTGTTTGGGCACCTATAAAGCGAGAAATTAAGTACCAAATAGAATAACATCTTCCCCATCTCAGTCCACAAAACCATTTGGTTAGTTAAGCACTGGTTTGCTGCAATAAACTATAAAGTGAACACTTTACAGAGGAGTTGTGAACAAATTCATAGTCAAAAGACCATCATGATGCACACCATGTGGAGAGGGTAAAGCGGATTCAACTTTTCAGATTGCAAACACAGAAGATAGCTGTTAATGTTTATGAAAATCACTCTTATAGCTCATTTTGATCCGGAACTTGCTCAGATTGAGTCCAGTTTCATAATTAAATTGATCGAAACCTGGACACATCTAGACAAAATGAGAATGCCGATTAACTGCAGAAGATTCCAATGATAAAGTCACAAGCTTGGAGAGAAAAATAAGTTAAAATAGAAACATGACATGTTTTCATTGGCTCTGACAACCAATAAACTAAATGCATTGATGAAGAGAAAATAATGGGAAAAAAATTAGAAAAGATCACCATTGTGTCAAGATCTGAAGAAGAATGCGAGGAGGTCGGAGAACCAGTGAGTAACGTGCTAAACGAAACTGATCCATTGGAACCACAATTTCTAACCAACCCAACTCTTGCATTCACTGGTCTAAGCCCAAGAGGCCACCCCTCTTCCTGCATTTCAAGGTTTCAACTTTTTTGCCAAACATACTCAATCCCCACCAGTTACAAATATGGAAACAAGCCATAGAAGTCGTAAAACTACAGCTAAAAGGACGTAAACAAAAGGGTACAAAGAGAGTTCACCTGTTGAGCCATTTGAGTCTGTAGGCTTTATCCCCAACCGAGAACGATGATGTACTAAGCAAAGTCCGATGGAATTACCTCAAATGACGAACTATTGACACTGTTCATTGCATAAAAAGAATCGCTTAAACATTAAAATAAAACACAGAAGAAGAGAAGTGGGACAAGATAAATGGGAATGCAGTAGTTTCGGACACATATGCTTGACCATGAGTAGCACATCACTTGGCATTTTTAAGCATGTAAGAGACGACGACACATCAAGAAAGGGAAAGAACGGGACGTGAAAGTGACGTCTTACCGTTCGTTAGCCGCATATGTTGTCGGCTAAGAGACAGAGAGAGAGAGAGCGAGAGCGCCTGCGAACATTGAAATAGCAAGAGAAGTCCAGGTGTAGTCCTGTTAAAATGTTTTTTTATTTTTTTTATTTAAGTATTCTAAAATATATTATTATTAAATTTATAATATAATGTTCATAACGATTATTTATATAATAAAATTTAAATGATTAATAATATTATTATTTATTAGCAAATTCACAATTTTATAGAAAATTCAATTTTATTATGAATTTATTTTATGAAAAAAGTTATCTAATTTCTAAAATAAATTATTATGATTTTATGACGTTGAGGTAATAAGTTAATAGACGGCAGTGTGTTTGATGTGTTGTTATCAATGTTTCGGATTGGTATTGGTATCAGTACCGAATTTATTTTTAAAATAATATTATATCGATACTGATTAATATTGATGTTGTTTTGAATAATTTTTTAAAATTATAAATTAGTTCTTGAATTTTATAAAATTTAAAAATAGTCTATAAATATATAATTTTGTATAATTTTTAACTTAATTTTAAATTTAAAAAGGCTAAAATACACAATTTTTTAATTAAAATTTTAAAATTTTAAAAAAATTTTATTTTTTCAGCACCGGTCGATACCGACCAGTATTTGAATCCAGTTATCGCTGATATTGCTAGTACCAGCAGGTATCAGTAGAAAATTTCAAACTTTGACTGTTACTATAATATAAAATTTTAATGAAATTTGCAACTTTTTAGACAATTTATTTTTAAATAAATAAAGTGAAAAAAATAAATTTATTTTTCTTCCCATATAACTAGAAAAAAATTATATAGTATTTTACTGGTAATCTTCTATAATTATCTTTATATAAAATAAAAATTATTTTAATTATTATTTTTATTTTATACGAAAATAGTCTCTCATTTCATAAAATGTCCAGCAAAATTGGAGAAGTCAAAGTAGTTTCCCACTTCTCTACCGGTGAAAAAGGCCAAAGTGTGGTTCTTCAAAAAAATATCAAAGCGTTCCACATGTACTTGATGTTCAATGCATGGTTTTAGCAGTTTATTAATAGCTATTGGGACCACATGGATTCAAACCTCTGTATGCTCCTAAATGCTCTCTTTGTCCTTTCCAATTCAATTTACATCTTGAACTATCCCTATTGCACATATTTGCTTTGTTAATTTGTACAAATTCATTGTGCTGAAGTTAGAAGTGCTTTTATTCAATCCAAGTATTAATAAAGCTAATCTTAAAGTTTAGTGTCATTTATTTGAATCAAATTACCATTTACTTTTAAATTATTAATTCACTAAAGTCATAAATAATAAATTATTATATATTCCTGAAAATTTATTAAATAAACATTGTAAGTCCGCTAACTAAATCTAACTAATCGAACCTAATCTTTCTCTAAATTCCTCACTAAAAGCTGTCTTGAAAGCTATGTTATTGTAAAATCAGCATGCAATGTGCCATCCACACATTCAATTTTTCTAGTTTAATAGTAAGAGAGGTGCACATAGCATTTAATAATCAGAACGTAAAAGAGTAAAGCAAAACCATTCTGCTTTTGTGCATAGCAAGGCTCGTGGTCTTTTTAGGCAGTACCTTTTCTTTTCTTCTTCGTCCTTTTTTTTTTTTTGGGTCCACAAGGCTCTGTTAATCAGGCGGGGGTTTCTATGCATCAGGGGATGTCCAATTTGTCAAACTAACAACTCATAGTTGTGCAGAGAAAAGATCAAGCCAGAGTGCCATCCCCCACATTCACGATGATAACAACGAATCTTTCAGTGGGGAAATTGGACCAAAAACATCATCCTCACTTCTCACATTTTTCTCATGTCATAAGAAATTGTGGCAAAAACAGATTTACTTGAGAACAATCTGGAATGATTGATAGGTATCAGCGAACTGGTTACTGGTTGAAAATGAAGAGATTAAATCTTTTGGCTTTTTATTTCCATCCTCGAAAGGAAAAATTACATTAGTGATTTCAACTATTACAAGGATAAAATGCTCCTGAGTCCCAGCTGTTCTAACCTTTTTCTCGGTCCACAAGCCCTAAGAACCACAAAAGACTACAAGGAATGCAGCTCAGTCACCTAAAATGAGAATGAGCATCTGAAATGCATGCACTAGAAAGAGTAATACAAGCTCACTAGTAGGCAGAAGCAATTTAAGCTTTTACCTTCGGCGTATTGTTTTTGTTTCTTAACTCTGATCAAACTATGGTACAATCCCGTTGAGGCATGAGTATGCTTGTGTATATATTAGATGATTACTATTCGTGCTATTGACTCGTACGAGGTCGACATTGTCCAATGCCCAGCAGGTCCTGCCAAGTTGCAGAGACATGTTGTAGCAAAAGAATAAGATGAAAAGCGTAAGACTGCAAATGAATCAGTGAAATAAAAAAACCAGGATTCTGTCCACTATCATCTTTAATGCCAATGAACATATGGACTCAAAAATTCTAGGGTGCTGATTTCAGCATGAATGAGAGTTAAAGCTCTACTGTATTTAAGTTATGTGGGTGTTATCAGCATCATGTCAAATAAGAGATCAGCACATTTAAGGGTACAAATTCAAGGACATAATGAAGATTATGCAGTGAGGCATTTGGAAAGATTTGATTCACATTGCAGAGACTTCAAAGTTCATGAACTTAATGTCAACGTCAGGCTTTGATCATGAGAACAAAAAAGTAATACCAATGAGTGTCAGCTAAATTGGATTTGAAATTAATAGAACACAGAAGCCTTCTCAGAAACCTACATTTTACTGTCGTCTAAAACATCTGAAATCAATCTCCTATAAAGATAAAGATGAAATTACTTGCACGCCTTTAGATAAGTTTCAAATTACAAACGAAACCAATAAGACTTCTATGTTCTGTATTGGTTCAAGATTTTCCTATCTTTGCTCACAACATAACTGCATCATCTAGCTCAATCTGATCCGGTTGATGGGTTCAAAAATGAAGTCAAGTTATGAATGATTGATTATATATAGAATATTACAAAGAACTAACACAGGGAAAGCACATACTTGACAGGCCTTATTTTTGGCCCTAGTTTCTGCTGTACTTGGGATGTCATGATTTGGTTTCAAGAACCTCTTCTCACGCCTCTCACAAGAGCCCCATCCATCGGAAAACCTACCACCCCTAATCACAAAAGAGAAACAACAAATCAAAACAATGGAAAAATAATATGTACATTAACAATGGCAAAAGAATGTATATGATAAGTGTACTGCTAAGTCATAGCAAAAGCCATCAAATTTCAAAAACCAAACTTAGTCAAAGACCATACTGCATGTACGCTCGGACAGTGAATTCAGCACGCTGGACATTTCGATCATCATCAAATTCAATGGTTTTGTCTCGGATTTCATAGGAGATATTGAAGTAAAACGACATTTTCCTCCAGCCTATATTGAGTATACAAACCTAAACATCAAATTAGCAACCAATTTCCCTATTCCAGTTTCAATAAAGACAAATCATAGCTTATTTTACCTGACTTTTTAATGAAAGGACTCCCAGAAATCATAGTGTAATCTGATTTCTCCAAGATCTGTCAATCAACAACGAAAATACAAAACCTCAAATAGACTAATTTAGCAACCTTTTATTCACTCAATCAAAATGTCAAACATATCGAGACCAATTACCGCAATGGCCGCATTCTGATACTCCTTAAAGAGTGAAACCGAAGGAAAGCTAGCATTCAAGCAATGCCTCCTCGAATCATTCTCCTCACCAACCACATAACTGGCCGGAGAAACCTCCGACCTCCCGATCTGTGGCGACAAATAGGTCTCCGGAGACTTCTGAGGTAGCATCACGCCAGCGGCCACAGGAGTCCTGACCAGAGCCAGAGGACTGGTACTCTCGCTCACTTCCGACGCACAAGATCTCGCTATCTTGCGAGGCCTGTGATAAGAACTCGAATTTGCAGAGCTAGTGGGAAGTTGATGTTTAGGGCTAGGCAGGTTGGTCGGAGGAGGGAATCTGTTGGAGAGGTTGGTGGCCGGAGATGAGTACTTGAGAGCGAGAGCTTTGCGGGATCTGGAGGAGGAGTGTGAGGCTTCGGCGGAGTCGATCACGGCCCACAATGCGGCGTCGTCAAGGTCCTTGTCGTCGATTGAGCAAGAAATCGACGAGCTCATTTGATTGGATTTTGTACAATTGCTTTAGTTGGTGATCGGAGTTGGTTTCAGGCGGTAAGTCGCTTAATTTTGAATTTAAAACACAATAGCCTCTTGGTTACGCCGTCGTTTTAAACAAATTGCAGCGAACTAAGAGTGCCTTTGTTCAGAAAGGGTCACACATACGAAATTGCAATATCATGATACACGCGGTAGCCACTCACGTCTTTTAGTCATCACTTTTTAAACATATTGTCTCTGTTGGTATAGCTACATACCAGCTAAGGGAAGTAACTAGGCTCCAAATCCAGCGTCTTCCTTTCATATACTTAGGCCTTCCACTAGTTAATAGGAAGCCTTCTTTTGCTAACTGCTAAGCCTTGGGATAAATGGTTACTAAGAAAGCTTCCAGTTGGTGCAATAGGGTCCTTTTTTATGGTAGGTGACTTCATCTCATTAAGACTGTCCTTAACAACCTTCATATCTACTAGACCTACCACCTTGTCTTGAAGATTATCAAAGATATTGATCATTGTCTTAGGAACTTCCTATAGAAAGGTAACCCTGTAAAAAGAGGTATGACAAAGATTAGTTAGAGGAAGCTGGCTTGACCTAAGAAGCAAGGTGGTCTGGGTATCATCTCCATTAAATCGGCCATTAAATCTAGCCTTATTAAGCATATTTGGCACTTAGTAACAGACAAAGAGGCCTTATAGGTGAAATGAATGCATCTTACAACTTTAAAAACTCAAGGTTTTGGGAGAGCTCTCTTAAATCTGGTTCCTTGTGATTTTTGCAACAAATGTACAAAATTCATGATGAGGTTCGTGGATTATTTACAACCTGAGTCGGGAATGGTAGATCAACCTCCTTGTGGTATAACAACTGGTCGAATGCAAGCCATCTTTTCTTGATATTGGGGATTTTTAGCCTAAAAAACTTTTCCCACAGGCTGTCCAAGTTGCAGTTATTATTTCTGGTAATAACTGGAGATGTAATGTCAACGAGTCTAAAACTCTTATGGCTATAGTTTCCATGTATAAGCTTGATCGACTTAAGGATGATAATGTGCACTGGACTCTAGAAACGTGAGGAGTTTTCTCTAACTCCTCCTTCCAGAAATTCCTTGAAGGCACCTTACCTCTTGTCATTTGGTGTACTCTTATTTAGAATAAAATCAGTCCTCCAAGAGTTAGATTTATTATGTAATTAGCTTGCAGATATAGACTACCAACTTTTGTTAGATTGCACTGGAAAGTCAACCAAGAAACTTGTTGCTCTTTATGTCAGGCAGATAGAAGAATTTGTGGACCATTTGTTTTTTAACTGTTCTTACTCCTATAGGTTGTGGCATCAGGTTTTAAACCTCTTTTCTATCACTTGTGCAGAGTAATGTTGGTCTTCTATTATAAGGTGGATTGGTAATCTCAAGTGCCTCAATACGGTTGCTAAGATTAGTCTTAACTGTGTCGTTTCTTATGTGGTGTATTATGTCTGGAGAGAACAAAACCTTCGAATCTTTAAAGGAGACCATAAAGTTGTGGAAGCCTTTGTTTGGGAGTCCATCTAGTGGAGTCAGAAGATTTTGTAAAATCATATGATGACTGCTAGTCTAGCTCCTAGGATTAGAACTGCTTAGGATCTCTGAATCCTTTGTCTTTCCTCCGTTTTGTGAGTTTAGTCGAGGTTAGGTTGTGCTGGCTAGTTTTGCTTCCTCTGTGTTTGGGTTAAATAACCTTTAGTTTTTCCTCTTTGTTGCCCCTTTCATGGACTTGCCTGGATGCTTGTTTGTTTGCCCATTTGGGGCTTTCCTTTTTACTTAATTTATTCTGGTTATTTAAAAAAAAACTCTTAAGAGTTTCTAAGTAGTTTTCATCTTATTAATTAATGTGAAAATTATTTAATCTTTAATAAGTTTACTTATGTCACACAGAGGTATGAGTATACCCTATGCTTACCTCATAATGAAGATCACGTGCATAAAAAAGTATCAAACTAATGATCCTATTTGAACTTTAAATTATAAGTAAGGAGATTGAGTGCTAAGATTACATGAAAAGATGTCACTTAGTTTGTTAATTTTTTAAAAAATTAAAAATCTTATTTGTAAATTTTGTGCATATGCATATTTTAAGTGTGATAAGTCATAAGAATTTTTTTATATAGAAAAATCTATAATTATTAGTATCATACGTATCAAATAAATTACTTACTGAACAAACAATTTAAACTTAAGCTTGACCTAAAATCCCATTTAAAATTCTTAAAGACACTTTATTTTGTTAACTCCAGGCCTATAAATAATTATCTTTTAGAGTTGAATCCCGATGTAATCCATGACAAGATTATTAGTTGTTCAATTTTATGTTGGAAGGTGATGGATTTTCAATGAAAACAACAAAGAAAATTTAGAGTAGTCACTCTATTAAAACTAGAACAAGATTTTTAAACTTTTAATAAGAACTTTAATAATAATTAAAAGATGAGGAAGACAGTCTTAATTGAAGAGTATCTCTCATTTATAGTTAATACTCATTTCAACTTATCTAATTATTGTTACAAAAGGACCATATTTATAGTATCTAAAGATCTTTTTTACATAACTAATATCTACTACTATTTCAAAGATATTTTAAAACTTCAGATATTTTTACAAAGTATTTATATATTTCTTCAAAATGTCTAAATATCAAAACTATAGTTCTAAATAAAGATATTTCTAAATATCTTCTAAAATTTGGGATGGACTTCCTATTATTTGAATCTATACATATAGCTCCTTTTTTTTTACCAAATATATATGAAATCCAAAACAAGTTTATATTCTAATAATTTATATTCATAATTCATAATTTTTAATAAAAAATAGTTAGTCATTATGTTTCATATCTACATTAAATAATTATGAGCAAAGGTAATAATTTATAAATTAAAATTTTAAATAAATTATTTGATTAGTTATT
>JAOXYD010000005.1:26336882-26349144 GCA_028565735.1 Pinacopodium congolense
TATCGAATCAGTAAAGAGAGGGGTTAAATATTTAGAGATTCAACCGGTATCAGACCTTTATAAAATTGATATTGAACAAAAAAAGATCAACTCAACTTTCATCACTTACTAGCCTTCAAATATTTAAATTGTTGCTCCAACTGATTTATCAATATAATACGTGAATTTAAATAACTTCATTAATTTTGAAGGTTAAAGATTTTTTGGGTTTAAAATTTTAATTAGAATCTACTTAATAGTGTGAGAATTATCTATAATTTTTTATAAATAAAAATGTATTTGCATAATGATTAGATTTAATAAAATAATAACCTTAAAAATTCATTTAAGCTATTTATAATCTAACTTATTTACATTTACTCAACCATTCGAAAAAATATTTATAAACTAAATAGAACTATGGAAGAGAGGACATGTATACAAAATGCTAGAATCACTTCAAAAACATAATATTTTTTTATTAAGCTATTATCTTAAAAGAATTTTTTTGGTTTAATTTTTATTTCTCTTTTTTTACTTTTTGAGTGTTTTCGTTAGTCTTTTTTATTTTTTATTGTACTATTTTTATTTTTATACTATATTTGTATATTATTTTTTAATTTTTATACTGTTTTCTAATTTATATATTTAAAAAAAATTAAAACAAACGTACTCCTAGTAAATGTAATTGCAAATAATATAATACAAATTATAATTAATTACCATAACAAATCTAATTTAGAGCACTCTTTTATCAATTTTCCCTTGCGACGACTGGCATAATTTGAAGTTTCTTTGCTCAAAACTCAAAAGCTGTAGCTCCCTATTAAACGGTTCTCCGTACTTTCTATATCTCAAGGAGACGTCGTATTCTTCTTAGGCGCCGGACGGAAAAGACTCTGTAGATATTCTAGAGACGGTGAATAAGGAAATAGACGGAGGTGGAAGTCGCTGGAAGTCGGTGGCCATTCTCTGTCATAATCAGGACTGCTTCTTCTGACTCTTTTTGGTGCTGGTGGGCATTCTTTGGGCTCAGGAATTCTGTGTTCCAAAGATGTTGGAGTTCTGAATCCATCCTCCTCCTCCTCCTTTTCCTCTGCTGCCTTGTGCTCTCGTACCTTGACTTTAACCCTGAGCTCTCGCAAAGATGGTGGTGTTTCTGTTAACGCTTCCAACTCCGTTGAAGAATCATCAATACTCAAATTTTCAACAAGTGAAGTGACAACCTGGAAAGAACCACGATCCGAATCAACTCTTTGTTGATTGGATTTTCGGGATTCAAGCTCTGGATTTAACATGACTAAGAAGAAGCAAGAGGTTTGATCAAATTACAAGATTCCTGGTATCTAATAAATTTGAGGGAGAACAATAACGTAACGATGTTGGTTTATAAACTAAACCCTGGAGCTTTAGAGTTTACGTCCATGTAAAAATCCTTCTTCTGATCCACTTGAGGAAATTTGTATTTTCAACTTAAACCTTTTTCAGTTAAATCGGGTCTCTACTTACAAATTTAAATTATCTTCAATAAGTAACCTTTGCTGAACCCTTTTTCTATTTCTCTCTTATCTATTCAATTTACTCATTCATTATCATCTTATCATGTATCTAGTTCTTTCACTTCTATTCCACTTAAACTTGTCATGTTGTAATTTTCTATTTAGTAAATATTAAATACATTCAATAGTTTATTTAATGTATTAACTAAAAAAAAGGTACTTATATAAAAATCTTTAATTTTAATTAAATGTTTCTTGAAAAAAAATTAATTAAATATTGATAGTACTTTAATGTTGTGTTATAATAGTTAGCCTATTAAAAATAGATCTTGTTGAAGATAATCATTCTAACGATCTTTATTTTTCTGTTATTAAATTCATATACCCTTTGAACATTTTTTTTCTTTGTTTATATTTTTTATTGATAGGTATGTCTCTTCTTATACACTGTTTTATTAAACATCATTTTTTATATTTATAGGCAAAATCTTCATTTAAATTTTAGCATATAGAACTCTTTTGTTATGAATAAATACTAATTTGGCACAATACTATATAAAGTATATCTTTCTCTACTCTTATTCTTCTATTCTTATTAATTATGAAGTTATTTGGTTTTATTATTTTTGGTTTTTGTTTTCTGTTTCGATTTATTATTTTTTGATTAAAATTTATTAATTATTTCTTTTATCATTAACATGATAAAATTCTAAGAAATAAACTAAATTTATTTAAATATCTTATTTAATATTTTTAATAAATATTAGTAACAAATTCAAACTAGCTTTATTGAAATTAGGAATTAAATATAATAATTTGCAAAAAAAGATATATTTATAAAAATTATAAAGCTTTAAAGTTTAGAAAATAATTATTGTGATTTTAAAATAAAATTTTAATTTTGTAAGATCATTTTATCACAATTATATGAATATTTTGTTTTTGTAATGATTTAACTTTAAAATGTCTTAAATTATTATGTATTATTATTTAATAAATTATAAAATTACTATTAAATAATTAAGTAATATTTTATTTAATTGATAATAAAATAATATTATAATTAAAAATTAATAAATTTAAAAATTAAGGGTATATTTAGTTAGATTGTAAATTTTAATTTTTTGTTATGGTTATTATATTTTTTTATTAGTTATTATATTTTTTTCAATTTTTATATTATATTAATGTATTTTTAATTAATTTTTATATTTTAAAAAATAGAAAACGGAACTAAACTTACCTTAAGCCTTAAGGTCGAACCAAAAATAGCGTCGTTCGCAACTTGGCGCTCCCACTGGTAGCACCGTTAGCCAGCACAGACACGTAGTTTCATGTTGTTCTACGCCGTTAAAGCCCGTTCGTCCGTCGCCGCCGCCGTCAGCAACTGATCTGAAACAGTTGGCCGTTAACCTGTTTATGTCGAATAAGTTAGACATGGAGCTTGAGTCTTCCATCTTCAAACGCAGCGTTTTAATGTCGACCATTGACCAGCTTATATAACTTGGATAAACCACGCTCAGGAAAACCCTAATTTTGTCTAATTGGTAAAAATCTGAGAGCAAAAGAGATAGAGGAAGAGATGGGTAGAATAGCAGTGGCAGTGTTAATAAGCTTGTGGGTGATACCCATTTCTATTATCGTAAGTCGGATTGTAACCGACCCTTATATGGTAAGAGCTTTCAAACCAAATAAGGGTTGAATTTTTGCTTTTTTTTTTGTGATTTTAAATGCACTAAGAAGGGCATTTTTCTTGCAGGATGAAATTTTCCACATTCCTCAGGCGCAACAGTACTGCAGAGGAAATTTTTGGAGTTGGGACCCTATGATCACTACTCCACCTGGCCTGTAATATCTCTCTCTGTTTGAACAAATCACCCAGATTTGAATTTTGTTACTTAGTCTTTTCAGTTATGTAGGTGAAATAGTACCTAATACAATATAAAAGATTGAATCTTCAATACAAGTACGCTTTGTTATATTGGAAATTGTTCAACACCACCTTTTCATTATTTGATTGATGAAAGGTATCCAATATCGAGGAATGCTTTAGCCTTTGTTATCGTGCAATGTAGAACTAGTGGAAATGGGAGTTTTATTTGCAAACTGTGAAATAGAGAAGTTGATACATTGAGTGCAAAAATTTTGCAGGTACTACCTTTCGCTTGCCCATGCTGCTTGTCTGTTGCCAGGCATGTTTTTAATACATGCGGTTTCATCCTTTTCCGAAGTTTGCTCCACTGCAATTCTTCGCTCTGTAAATGGCATGTTGGCAGTATTATGTGGCATTGTTGTATTTGAGATAATCATCCATTTGAGACCAACTATTGGAAATGCAAAGGCAGCAGTTGGTGCTGTGGTTCTTGCACTGTATCCCCTCCACTGGTTCTTCACTTTTCTTTACTATACAGATGTTGCGTCGCTCACAGTGGTGCTTGCTATGTATCTTGCTTGTTTGAAGAAGAGATATTACTCAAGCGCATTGGTAACAAGTCAGCTAGACTTCCTTTTTCACTTTAAGATACAGAAGTATGATTGCTCAACTAATGTTTGTTAGAAAAATTATTTATTATATTATTGTTTGTGTTATAACAGAGCATTTTCTTGTGCCTTTCTTCTTTCCAATGAGGGAAAATTAAAGGTGTTTGGCTATGCGGTTGAACCAATGTTACTAGGAATTCTCCTCTATTTACAACAGCTTAAACTTCAGTTTTCAGCAGTAAAACAGATTCACTTCTTCGGGTTTTTGCCAAATTTCTGGAAAATGGATGATAACTACTGACGATATTCCATGGATAATAGATGCCTACATAAAGTCAATGTTGCTAACCATTCTGTCATTGCCATTATTCTCCAAGTAGGAAGTCTAGCCTTATAGACACGAGTTCACTGAGCAAAAGGATGATTAATTCTTGTGATTTTCTGTGGATAATAGATTCCTTCATAAGGTCAACTAGGAAAACAGTTTTTTCCCATCATCATGATTCACCAAATACAATGTTTCCAGCCTTATAGATGCAAGTCGATTGTTCAGTCTATTCTTCAGTTAATATCTATGATCACTTTTACTCTTCATAAGTTAGTTTTCTGACAAGCAATTGTCCTTATCATCATTTTATGCAGCTTGGTGCATTTGCAGTTTTGGTTCGCCAAACAAATATCATATGGATGCTTTTTGTTGCCTGCACTGGGATTATAGACATTACCTTGACACATGAAGAAGAAAGTATGGAACTTGATCAATTTCAAATGTTAAGCGGGAAAACTGGTAACATTTCTTCCATCAATCTTATGAAGTCAAGCTCAAACATGAGAAGGAGAAAGCAAAGTATTGCTACAAATGCTGACAAACATCATACGGTACATAGACCTGCCTCTTCAACAACATATTTTCCAGGTTCTGTTCTGTTTCTGCATTTACGATTTGAGAAGTTTCTACTTACTCTCCTTGTACAATCTCCCACTTGTCTACAGTCAATTCTTTTTAGTCTCAGACTAGTGAGTGTTTCATTTATTATTACGCTGACATTAAATCCATCCTGGAATCTATTGCAGGTTTCATTGATGAGATTCATGCAATCTGTTTGACATCGTGGCATATGAAACGAAAAATTCTCTTTTCCTTCAGCCCCTTCATCATGGTCTTTTTGGCATTTGTTGCATTTGTGCGATGGAATGGAAGTATTGTTCTTGGTACAACCATAATACTCTTCATCCTAGTTGTGTTGTATGAATTGGTTTCTTACTCAACCTCCTGATATTGTAGGTGCAAAAGAAGCTCATACAGTTTCTGCACATTTTGCCCAGTTAATGTATTTCAGTCTGGTATCTGCTCTGCTAATGGCTCCCGTTCACTTCTCTCTACATCATGTTTGGAATATGGTCCAGTCATTCAGGAAGAATTGGCCGCTTAGCTTTTGTCAATGGCTAGTGGGTCTTCTTACTGGATTCATGGCCGTACACTTTTTCAGGTGAGACAAAGGAAAAGATGAGATAAATTTCCCATAGGCTGTCTCTTGAAGTTGGTAGATGCTTCATGTTTTGCAGATACATCTTTTTTATCTACTAATGCAAGTTAATATATTGAGTGAAGCTGTACTGTTATTACTCTCACGAACCCATGCTCTCTCTTAAAAACAAAAAAAATTTCCCATTGTGAAAAGTTTATAAGCTTTTCCATAATTTATAACCAGAAGCCTTCACTCCTCTTGGGAGAATGTAATCTAATTGATCTTTCAATTACTCTTGCAGCATAGCTCACCCCTATCTCCTTGCCGACAACCGGCACTATACCTTCTATCTCTGGAGAAAGGTGATCAATGCATTTTGGCTGATGCGGTACCTGTTGGTCCCGCTTTATGTATATTCCTGGTTTTCCATCTTCAGTATATTCGGTACGTACTCAATTCACTTTGCCTTTCGTTTCAACTACTTTTATCTTTTGTTTAAATATCATTCCTTTGCAGGGAAAGCTGGAAAAAGCAAAATCTGGGTATTGGCGTACTTTTTGGCTACAGCTGCAGTTCTAGTTCCTGCACCTCTGATTGAATTCAGATACTACACCATACCATTCTATTTCTTGATTCTCCATTCCCCCATCACTGACAATAGAACTTTACTCCTAACTGGAGCTATATATGTGGTAATCAATTGCTTCACGATGATGATGTTCTTGTTTCGTCCATTCCACTGGAGCCATGAGCCTGGCGTCCAAAGATTTATTTGGTAGATAGATACTTTCCTGGGACAAAGTTATTTTAGCAAACCATGGAATCCCATTTGTTGTTCCCTGACATAGCTCTTTGAAGTGTAGAGACTCCATGGTTGGAGCTCCTGACAAAGCAAAGAATTCAAGCTTATTAATTTTGTGGATCAGTAGCTCCTGTCCTGTTTTTTTTAATTTTTTTAATTACATGGACATTAAAGAGAATAAAGCAAAAGTATATATAAAGCTTCGTTTAGATCAGCTTTTCGTTTCTGTTTTCTGTTATATTTTTATATTTTTGTATTTTTAAGTTTTTATGTTGTATTTTTTGGTTTCGATGTTATATTTTTTTTGTTATACTGTTTTTTTATTTTTGTATTTAAAAGAACAAAAAATAAAAAAACAAAAACAAACATCCTCAAGATTTTTATTTTTATTTTTTAAATGCAAAATTTTAAAAATAATACAAAAATTAAAATATAAAATATAAATACAATAAAAAAAGATATAAATTGAAAAAATATATAAGTGAAGAAAATATAAAAAATGAAGATGAAAAATTAATTCTAATGGATCTTAAGATTTTAATAAAATTTTTAATTTTAAAAAAATAATTTTAATATTAACTAATTAAATAGTATTTATTATATTTTTAATGTTTTTTATCTTTATAAATTACTCTATAATATTTGCTAAATAATTTTTACTTGGATAAGCCGTTACTAAAATTTAATTATTTCGTATTAATTTATAAATATATAATATAAGTAAACTACAGTAAAAATTTTGACATTTTAAGGACTGGTACGTACCAAATTAATTGTCACTAAAAAAACGTTGACAACAAAATAAGCCGTTAGGCCCAACCACCTGTGCTCTTGCCCAACCGATTTCCGAGCAAAAACCTTCGACTGTGTCGAAAGTTGAGAGTTGACTTAATTGGGTACTGTTTGCCAAGTGTTTCCATGGCCACAGTTCACGGGCTTCGCGCTTTTTTATGGTGGAGAAAATGGACGAAGAAGGAGTGGGCAATCGTAATCGTCGGAGTCGCTTTAACCCTCTTCATTTTCACTCTCTTCTTCGACACCCGCTCAATCGATCTCAATCAATCATTAGATCCAACTGCAAACGCCGATCTCGTTGACTTGACCTTGCTCAGCAATGCCAAAGATAGAGGCGCTTGTACGTGATAATCCAACCCCCATCTTCTTCAATCCACAGTTGTTTGCTTGCTATTACACTCATTTGTTGTTTGTTTGCCTTTTTTTCGTAAAAATAGTGTGCTTAGATGGGAGCCCACCTGGCTACCATTTTCAAAAGGGTTTTGGGTCTGGCTCCAACAGCTGGTTGATTCACATTGAGGTCTTTCTCTTCACTGCAAATTTTAATTAAACTGCGCTTCTTTTGGTTTAATTATGTTTGTTTCTTGTTATCTTACAGGGTGGAGGTTGGTGTAATACTGTAGAGTCATGCTTGCAGAGAAAGACGACGCCTTTGGGGTCTTCTACTTTCATGGAACGACAAGTTCCCTTCTCCGGAATATTAAGCCGTTACCCCTCTGAAAATCCGGGTAAGTTCACCATAAATCGGGGTGAAACTTTAGTAATTTTGATTAATATGCAGTTTTTTGTTGGTTTATGTTTGTGTGATGTTCTGTTTTTGCAGATTTTTATGATTGGAACAAGGTCAAGATACGGTACTGTGATGGTGGGTCTTTAGCTGGTCACCCTGATAACGAGTTTAAGGTAACTAAAGTTTAGCTGCTTGTTGAGACTTCTAGGTAAAAAGCTAGAATCTTTTGTCTTTTGTTTGACATTGTTGCTTGTGTTTATGTTGTAGAATGGAACAGAACTTCTCTTCAGAGGTCAACTCATATGGGAAGCTGTTATGGATGAACTTTTGTCCGTAGGGTTGTCCAATGCCAAACAGGTGTGATCTTGCTTCTTCCTATTTTCATAGAGTATAAATGGAAATGAGAGGAACTTCTTGTACTTGCTGTCAAGTTTGCTTATTGAATTGTTAAATTTTGCTGCCCATACTTGGTTGTTGTAAGCACGTTTGACTGCTGGTATATGTGAAAACTTTGCAGGCTTTTCTTACTGGATGCTCTGCTGGAGGGTTGTCAACTTATATTCATTGTGATGGGTTTCGAGAGCTATTGCCGAAAGATGTAAAAGTCAAATGTCTTGCTGATGCAGGCTTTTTCCTAGATGAGTATGATTTCTAAGCATTGTATATGTTTCTGTAACTGTATATTAGATTAGCAGGCGTGGAAAGATATCTTAAAAATATTGATTCCCTATCATGTATAATGCTGGTAGTAGATATGCATAAATGTAACTAACAATCATTCTGTTCTTTTTGTTTAGGAAAGATGTTTTTGGGAATTACACCATGAGATCTTTCTACAGGGATGTTGTCCAACTTCAGGTTTCACTCACTCTTCAATATAGAAGCTTTGACGATACCTGGCTATTTGGCATAACTTTGCTTTTTCCTTCCTAATTTTCTTACCTGTAGTGGTCGATGTGCATGATACATTACCTGCAAAATTATGGATGAAACATTAGTTGGTGAAATGCTAATGGAAAAGTTAAATATTAAATCTTAATCTCTCGGTTCGATATGGTTATCCAAAGGACAAATTAAGTATTTCCTCTGTTCTGAGTTCAGATAATTGAGATTTTCTAATTTTTTATGGAGTCTTTGATCAGGCTCTTAGGATTTGTAGCCATTACCTTCTAATGTTTGGGCTAAGAATCATGGCATTTTTTTACAATGTTTGCTTACTTGGCAGCTGAAGTTACTGAATTGTAATCAGTGAGGAAAACTTTCAAAGTAAAATTGTGAAGTTCTACATATGTATCTAACTTGTCACTCTGCCAGGGGGTAGCAAAAAGTTTGCCCAAGAATTGTATTAAGACAATGGACTCATCAGAGGCAGGTTCTCTTCTTCTTCTTGTTGTTTTTTTTTTTTTCCCTTTGGGTTCCCACACATCAAATTTTTATAATAATTGTTTTTCTTACTAATAATTCATGAATCACCATATTTGATGCGAACTATGATGGCAGTGTCTCTTTCCTCGAGAAATAATTAAATACATGAGGTCCCCTATTTTCATTCTGAACCCAGCTTATGACTTTTGGCAGGTAACATATTCACAGATAGACTTCTAACCTCTCTTCATTTTGGAATTATCATCTTCTTTTATCCATAGACAATAAGCTTATTTAGTTAAATTATCTTTAGATCCAACATGTCTTGGTGCCAGATGTATCAGATCCTCGTGATTATTGGTATAAATGCAGGATGAACCTTCAATATTGCGATTCTAAACAAATTGAGATACTGCAAGGTAATTGGATGCCAACACTTAAGCACTCAAAGTGATTCCTTTGATTGCTGCAAAAGTTCTCTGACATAGATATCACAAAATGTTAATTAGGGAAAATGTTATTGAAGTCCTTGTTCATTTTTGGGTTGATCAAGTTGTTTCTGCTTGTCTGCTTACAATTTCCAGGCTTTCGAAGTTCTTTGCTGAGCGCACTGAGTGATTTCCAGCAAAATAATGAAGGGGGACTGTTCGTAAATTCCTGTTTTGTTCATTGCCAAACCTTGATGGCTGAAACATGGCATTCACCGAATTCTCCGAGAGTCAATAATAAGGTGCAGAAATCTTGTTAGTATCGTGATAAACTACTGCTAAGTATATAACTCAAAGATTGCAGTAGCCTTTGAGTTCTCAGTATCTGGTTTTGTTTGCTTTTATATCTTCTAACACTGCATAGTGCCTTCTGTGACAGACCATTGCAGAATCAGTGGGTGATTGGTTCTTTAATCGTAGAACGGTGAAGGAAATTGACTGTGCTTATCCATGTAACCCGACTTGCTACAATATTGATTTTACTTAATCTTGAAGGTCGTCTCTGCTCATCGGGTTATCGTCAACTGCAAATTTCAGCACCATACTTGCGGAATTTCAACTCCTTGCTTCAAAACATGATCTGCCATATGCAGAAAGCGAGGCAAGGAAGAATGTTGCATATGTTCACTCACGTATTTATCATCTGTCAGAGAAGATTTCTTTTCCTAAATGCGGTCCTGTATCAGGTTTATGCAATTTGTTCTATTGAAGTTCCTTCAATGAAACTCAAGTGTTAGAACATGTATTTGTTTTTGTATATCTTCTTTCTTCAAATAGTGCATTTAACCAGATTGTTAATGGCGTCGGTTCTTGTTGTATTGGAACTTTCAATCTTGCATAGTGGAAGAGAGTTCATTGAAAGACATGAGATTTAGGATTGGTGTGGCTGCCAAGAGCACCACTTACCAGAAGTTTTAGAAAAGTATCAACCATCCTCTATAAAAGCCTTTTTATGCACCAAACCATAACAAACCTCCTTTTGTTTTAGGAGACACCGGGATTCACCTGCCAGAGAGCAAAGTCACAACCAAAGGTCCAAAGCAATGAAATACAGTGCCGTAAGGTTTTATTTGGAACCAGATCGAATTGAAATACCATTCAACACTGAAAGACATATTTAGTTAGGTTGTGAGTTTTAATTTTTTGTTGTAATTATTGTATTTTTGTATTGATTATTGTATTTTTTTTATTTTTGTGCTATATTAATATGTTTTTTTATCAATTTTTATATTTAAAAAAATAGGAAACGAAAATTAAAAATCAAAGTGGAACTAAATAAACCTTGAGTTTATTGGATTGTAACCAATATTTGAAATACCGATATTTCAAATATTGGTACCTACTGTAATCAAATTGTAAATTTTAAAATTTTCAAGAATTAGTTGAAAAATTAATAATGTTGGCAATGGATATGACTGGTCGATCAGTCCTAACATTAGTCAATTAGTCATATAATTTTTTGATGGGTTAATTTCGCCAAAAATTTCATGTAAAATAGTAAATTATTAATTAGGCCTTTATAATTTTAAAATTATCAAATAAGTCTTTAAAATTTCAAATTACTTTCACCGTTAATCCATTTGTTATTTCTGACTAACGACGTGTCACGTTGTATGTGTACATATTGTCACGTGGTATTTAACTGATAATGAAAATAATTTAAAATTATAGGAACCTATTTGATATTTTATCAAACTATAGGACTTAATTAATAGTTTACCAAACTACAGAGATTTAAATGATATTAAATTCAATTAATGAATTATTTTAACAATTAAAATAAATTTGTTAATAATTAAAGAAATATGTGTTGTAAATATTATGTTTTTTAAATAAAATGTTAAATTAATTTTTTTAAAAAAATCAAATAAATCATACAAATATTTTATTTTTTACAACTTCAATATCTATAATATTACATAAATATGAGAGTAATACAAACATTTTTTTTAAATAATATAGTAACAATTACTTTATATTGAAACTTTTTAAAGATTGATATTTAAATTATCAACCTTATGTAAATTGTATTATTATATAACTTATTGTATTTTAACTTCTCACGACGTTGACCATGTATATAAGTTTGAAGTTAATACCCTAGGCAATAAGCAATTTTTTATTATTCATTGACGTTATGAATGTTGTTTAACCTCTTTTATTTACAATATAAACTCTCCCTCTCGTACTTGTTTTTTAACAATATAAAATTTGGTAAGAAGCATAAACTCTCCCTTTTTTGCTTGTTTCTTAGTAATGAGACTTGGTAAGATCATATATTCTCTTTATCTCATATTGCTAAGAAACAAAAAAGAGAAGAAGAGTTTATAATATAAATTAAGGGGGTTAGATAACATATGATATATACAATATATTATTTAATATTTGTAATAATAAAAATATTAAATTTTTACTCTTTTAATATAAAATTAATATTAATTTTTTAAAAAACTTTGTTTTTATATATTAAAATTTTTATTTACATTTATTTTTCAATATTTTTTAATATTAAAGAATTATATTTATTTTAATCTAACATTTAATTTAAACATGTTTACTCATTAAATAAAGAGATATTTTAGATGTTTTATATTATAAATTTTGATATACAAACATATTTCTATATAAATAAAATATTTTAAATAAATAAAATA
>JAOXYD010000005.1:26349244-26361560 GCA_028565735.1 Pinacopodium congolense
ACTTTAGCTTGAACCAAAGGCTTGTCCTTATCTTACTTGACGCCTCTACATCTTCACTCACTTCATGCTTTCTTTCTTTTCTTCTTCAATATTTTCCCTCTCTACTTCTTACATACATTCATCCACCATGTTCAATTTTCGTACAAGAACATCCCTCAATTGGATTTTTTAGAGTCTTGCTCATACTGAATTCCACTTGTTCATTGCCAATACAGAACCCACGTGTCATTATGAACATTAATCAAAGCTCTTCCCCTGTTCATGAATGACTTTCTAATAATTAGTGAACAACTCCTATCTTACTCAAAATCTAGCATAACAAAGTCTACTAGAATGATAAACTTGTCCACCTTCACCAAAACATCTCTACTACTTCAAACAACTTCTTTATCGACTGATTTGCCAATTGTATTAGAATCGATGTCAGTTTCATATCTCCAAGTCTTAACTTCTTGAAAATAAACATTCAATAAGTTAATACTAACACCAAGATCACATATATACTTTGAAAATTCTAAATTATACACAACATAAGGGATAGTAAAACTCCTTGGATCCTTCAACTTAGATGGCATATGGCTTGAGATGACTAAACTACAACTCTAGGTTAGAGACATTTTTTGGTTATCCTCCCAGGTCCTCTTATTTGTTAGGATGTCTTTGAGGAACTTGGAGTAAGCATGTTCTCCAATGTCATTATAAAAGACAATTTAATCTTCAACTTCTTCAACTTCTTTAAGAATTTAATGAACTGCACATCCATCTTATTCTTCTTCAACCTTTAAGGGAAAGGGATCTTAGAAGCATACGACAGTGGTGGTATATATAGGTTCTCTACACGTTCATCCTTCTTCTCTTTTTCGTTCTTTTTAAGTGAGCTTTCCTCTTTTTTCTTTGGCTCCTCCATCTCTTTATCGCTCCATAACTTTATTGCCTTCAATTACTCTTACAGGTTAGTTTAATATTACTGGGTAAGCTTCCTACGTTCCTTGTTGATAAGATAGTAGCAAGTTGACCAACTTAGACCTCTAAGTTATGTATAAAAGAGGCATGAATTTTTATTATTTGATCAAAATTGGGCTCTGTCCTCTTCTAGCTCTCATCTTGACTATTGAACTTTGGGATGAGCACATCTATAAGCTTGTCCATCTTTGACTCCAACGATCCCAGCCTATTCTGCTGAAAACCTACTGGTCCTTGTGCTCTCATATTAGTACCTGTACTATTATTACTCCAAAAGAAATTGGGGTGGTTCTTCTAACCTAGATTATAGGTGTTCAAGTAAGGATTGTTACCTAACCTCCCTTATGTTGCTCCCATATAGTTGACTTATTATGTTTCGTTCCTACTCATTAGGAAACATTCTAGAGTTAGATGGCTCTCTTGACCACACAATTCATACACATGTTGTACTAATTTCAATGACTGAGATGAGGTAGCCTGCAAGTTATTCAATGGTTTGTTTAATGTTGACATCTTAGCTTGTAAGGTAGTCACTAAATCCATGGCGATAAAACCCTTATGCTTTTTAAGAGATGGTTGCCTACTCTTTTCTGCCTCATTTGTAAATAAATTTTATATTATACATTCATTTTTTGACCTCATTTTGCAAATGAATTTTATAGTTTATATTTATTTGTTCCAAACAGAGGGTAAACTTTTTACTCACATGAGATTTAATATTTAATTTAAACTTCAAATTAATTAAAACTCAAATTTCCAGATGATTTAACTTCAAAAATTTTAAAATGTTAAGGTCTTTAATGAAGTTTTTTATCAGTTCAAATTTTATATTAAATACTTTAAAACCCTAAAATCTTATCAAAATATATTTAAATATTATTTTTTGAAATTTTTTGTAAATATTGAATGTAAACTGCACTTTCATCCTAAAAAAATACGTGTAATTAACATGCATTGTCATAAGAAACTAGCTTTCTTTTTCATCTTGTTTATTAGATCCATTGAATTATATTTATATTGTATATCATAACTTCTAATTCAATCCAAAATATAATTTATGTAGAAGTAGTTTTTTTAATAGAAAAGGGCTTAAAGCACATTTTTGAAAATTTAATATTTATACAAAAATTTTAAAATTTTTGTAATATTTGACAACATTTGAAAAATATTATAATATTTTTAAAATATAAAAAACATTAATATTTTTAAAAATATTCAAATAAGACTTTAGAATAAAAAAACACCAGCTTTTGTCAAGATTTCGTCGTATAGCTAATGATAATAATTTGTTAATTGACTCATAAATAACATGCACTTTCAAAATAAGCTAGCTTTCTTTTTCATCTCATTTATTAAATACACTGAATTATATTCATACTGTGTATTATAACTTTTAATTTTTTTCCAAGATATACTTTATATAAGAAGTAGTTTTTTTAACAAAAAAGGGAACATGTACTTTTAACCTTTAATATTTCTATGAAAATTTAGAAAAAGATTATGATATTTGACGATGTTCACAAAAGATTCTATTATTGAATTACTTCATAAAGTGATCAATGTAACTTATTGGACAAATTCTAACTAAATGATCCCAGTATGATGGTTAGTAGATCTTACAGAAAAATTATAATTTATGGGCCTTAGGGCCCTTTCCTTCTCCTTTCAAACTAAATACAGAAAGACAGTTTTCATTTTTGAAAATATTTCAGAATTGCATTGCTTCTCAACCATTGGAGAACAAAAATAAAAGACAAAAGGCAAAGAGGGAATTAATACAACTGGGATTAACATGGCAAGGTATGTCCATAGCATCAACAAACTCTGATTCAAATCTATAACAGCTAAGCCAGTTGTTGTAATCAGCTGTAACAACTTAGATTATATAGCTCATTTTCTCAATCTTACTGTTGTAACTATATGCTATCTTATCTCTTATATTCTTGTAATCTCTTATATAAATTGTAATCACTTCAGCAATCAATACAACAAGTTTTTACAAAAATTCAATATCCTTATATGGTATTAGAGCTTCAAACACTCCAACGAGTTTTTCTTTTGATCTGACTATGTCTAGCTCAACAACACCATCTATAGTGCAATTAAATGCACCAACCAATTTCCCTATCAAAGTTACTTCTACCAACTTTTCTATTTGGAGAAGACAAATTTAATCAACTCTTATTGGCTTCAATCTGCTATGATACATTGATGGTACTCTAGCTTCACCACCACAATTTCTTGATAGTGAGAAACAGACCAGTAATCTAGCTTCCACTCTCTGGTATCGACAATATCAAATTCTTATTAGTGCAATTCTTGGTAGCTGTTCAAAAAACATTCAACCAATCATTTCCTCAGTCGCATCTTCCAAAGAAGCTTGGGAGAGGCTACTTTATAGCTATGCGAACTCTTTATAGTCCAGAATCATCTCTCTCAAAGCTAAGCTTGCTAAAACTTCAAAGGGGACCAAACCAGTTGCTGAATTCCTTAATGAAATGCAATCTATTGTAGATGAACTAACTCTTATTCAAAATCCAATAAGTGACGAAGATCTTATTATTCACATCATCACTCAACATGTGGATGAATACAGTCCCATTATAGTAGCTCCTAAAGTTCGTGAATCTTCTATTGACTTTTCATATATTTGATAAATTAATTGACTATGAAAGAACATTGAAAGACAAAGGCTCGATTCTCCTCCTACTCTTATCACAGCAAATGTTGCTCAAAATCAAACTGTTCAAACTCAACATTTCAACCGATCCACTCAAGGTTACAGTTCCAATTCTCGCAGGTCCTGTGACAGTTATGAAGGAAATTATTCTTGAAAAAATCAGAACGGCCATCGGTCATATCGACAAGATTTATTTTGCTGTTTTTTGTGAAATTACAGGTCATGACACTCCTAATTGTAGGAAAATTGCCAGATTTCTGAAAGAGAATAACATTCATATTACTAGTTTTTAGTCTTCCCAAAAACTTCCAAGTCTAGTAGTCAATGCTACCACCTCCATCAATTCTCTAGCTATGTCACAACAACCTTAGCTATTTGATAGTGGAGCATCACATCATGCAGCATCAAATTTATCTGCTTTGCATACTTACTCTGAATATGGGGGTCTAGAAGAGATATTTTTAGGTGATGGTAAAGGCCTTTCAATTTCTTACATGGGTCACATACAAATTCATACACCTTCCAAACCAATTACATTATCAAATGTCTTGTGTGTTCCAAATTTACAAACAAATTTGATTTCCATAGCAAAATTATGTAAATCTAACCAAGTTTCTGTTTAGTTTTTCTCATCTCATTTTCTTATGAAGGATCTTCGCACGGGAGCACCTCTAATGTGGGAAGAGAACAATAATGATGTTTATTGTGCAACTTTTCCATGTCAGCCACAAGTTAATATTGCCACCAAAACTTCTTTGTCCTCTTGGCATCACAAACTTGGTCATCCTTCTAATAAAATTCTTAGTTTTGTTCTTAAGCATAACGACTTAGTTTTTCCATCCATGTCAATTTCTAGTTTTCATTGTACTTCTTGTTCTATTAATAAAAGTAAAAAACTACCTTTCTCTCACAATTCTCTAGTCAGTGAAAAGCCTTTGGAACTTATTCATATTGATGTTTGGGGTCCAATAAAAAAAATCTATTGATGGTTATGAATATTACATAATTTTTTTGAATTATTTTACTAAGTATATTTGGTTATATCCTATGGAAAAAAAAATCTGATACCTCTATTTTATTCCCTCAATTTCAACGACTAGTAGAAAATTATTTTCAAACTAAAATTATTTTGGTTTTCTCTGACAATGTAGGGGAGTACCAAAAGCTTATTCCTATTTTCAACTCTTGTAAGATTTCTCATTTCACAACGTCTCCACACACACCTAAGCATAATAGCACTGCCGAACGACGTCATCGACACATTGTGGAGATTTGTCTTTCTTAGCTACACTTTGCATCACTTCCCTTACATTTTTTGTCTTATGATTTTCAAGCTGTTATGTACTTAATCAATCGTCTTTCTTCATCAGTGTTGTCTTTTAAGACTCCTGATGAAATGCTTTTTCAACGGTCTCCAAATTATCAATGTCTTAAACCTTTTAAATGTTTGTGTTTTCCTTGTTTACATCTATATAATACCTATAAACTTCAGCCTCAGCCCATTTCTTACATTTTTCTTGGCTACTATACTTTGCAATCTACCTATAAATGTTTTGATTCCACTACTAATCGTGTATATTTATCTCGTCATGTCCAATTTGTCGAACATATGTTTCCTCGTCAAGTTGATAATAACTCAGATATATTCTCTGACTGTATTCGAGATGCTTTTCTTGCAGGTTCTAAATAAGCGGATGGGCTCCCTTTAGCTCTCAATGTTTCCCCTCCACTGGATGGTCCTCCATTCGTCCCTACAGTAGCACCAATATCACCAAATATTCCTTTGCTACTCCTTCTTCACCTCCCATTCCAAACACTATTGCGTTACCTTCCATTATTGACCATCACTCTCCTTTACACTCTCCCTCTTCTGCATCTAGCTCTACCATATCCTCTCCACACCAAATTTATCATTTGTTTCCCCAGGTCCAACTCACATACAAAATCTAAATTCCAAATACTATAATGATAAATTTGTGAATCTTATCATCAAACATCCACTTCCTCATCTCCTTAAACCTACCACTGTTACACAAGCAATGAAAGATCCTCTCTAGCGTAAAGCTATGGATGTTGAATTAATGCTTTGTTACACAATGGTACTTAGGAATTGGTTCCCAAATCATCTCATGTTCCAATCAGTTGCAAATGGGTCTTTCGTATCAAACGGAAATCTGATGGTTCTATTGACAAGTATAAAGCTTGTCTTGTGGCAAAGGGTTTTCTCCAACAAGTAGGACAAGATTATTTTGAAACCTTCAATCCTGTTACAAAGCCTATTACAATATGCATTATTTTATCTCTTTCCTTATCTTAAAATTAGCCTTTACGTCAATTGGATGTAAACAATGCATTTTTGCATGGCACATTGCACGAAGATGTCTACTTGATGCAATCTCTTGGTTATGTTCACCTTCAATATCCCAATCATATATGCAAGCTTCGTAAAGTCTTATATAGTCTCAAATAGGCTCCTCGTGCATAGGACAATGAACTCCAACATTTTCTACTTGCCTTTGGTTTTCGCAAATCCCTTGTTGATGCATCCTTATTTATTTATGACCGCAATGACATCACACTTTATCTTCTTGTTTATGTTTTTGATATTGTCCTCACGGGTAACTATTCTAAATTTCTTTATGGCTTTGTTCATAAGCTCGGTAATCAGTTTTCAATTAAAGATCTGGGTCCCTGCATCATTTTTTTGGGTGTTGAGGTTATTTCTACTCCATCGAGTTTATTTCTTTCTCAACATCAACATATTACTCGTTTACTTGATTGATTTAACATGGCTAGTGCTCAGGAAGTTGCCACCCCCATGAGTTCTTCTGAAACGTATTCTCTTGTTAATGATTCTTCCCAAGTTAAGGCCATTAACCACCATTGCATTATTGGATCTTTACAATATCTTGCCATTACTTGCCCTGATGTTTCATTTACTGTCAACAAATTGTCTCAATTTATGCATGCTCCAATTCAACGACATCTACAAGCTTTAAATCATATACTTAAATATTTAAAGGGTGTAATATATCATAGTTTATTTCTCAAAAGGGATTCCTCTTAACATCTTACAGCTTTCTTTGATTCTGACTGGGGTGGTACCCTTGATAATGGTCGCTCAACTACGGAGTATATATTATACTTGGACTCTAATATCATCTCTTGGAAGTTAGCCCAAAAGTTTGTTTCTCGGTCATCTACAGAGGCTGAGTATAAGGCTCTTGCAAATGCAGCAGCAGAAGTTACTTAGGTTAAAAATATCTTGCATGAATTAGGTGTTTCTCTTCTAAAACCACCGAGCTTATTTTGCGACAATACAGGAGTAACATATTTATGTGCTAATCTAGTCTATCACTCGAGAATGAAACACTTGGCACTTGACTATCATTTCGTTTGAGAGCAGGTCTTTAATGGCTCCTTACGTGTACTGCACATTAGCTCAAAGGATCAATTAGCATATATGCTTACGAAAGCTCTTGATCGCAGTCAATTTCTTCATTTTCGTTCCAAGATTGGAGTCTCTCATGGATGCTCCATCTTGCGGGGGTGTGTAGAGACTAAGTCCATGCGTTAACACTCATATTCAAATCTATAACAACTAAGCCAGTTTTTGTAATCAGTTGTAACAACTTAGATTATGCAACTCATTTTCTCAATCTGACTATTGTAACTATATGTTATCTTATCTCTTATATTCTTGTAATCTCTTCTATAAAATGTAATCACTTCAGCAGTCAATACAACAAGTTTTTACTCAAATTCAATATCCTTATATGTTAATCGATCCTTTTAAAACTTTCAATTGGTATTATAGCATGGTTATCCCACTGCTATCTAAATTGATTTACCCATACAATTGAACTTCCATGAGATGTTTAAACAAATTATTTTCCCTTCAATGTAGTCTAAAAATACTGAAAAAAAAGACCAAGTAATTGTTGTGTTGTCGATTGTTTTAAAACACGAATTTGAGACTAACAAACCTGATGTCACTAGTTTTGTTCATGGATCCTAAGATTTGATTTTATGTTATGGTTAGTTGAATCTGTGTGGAAAGGACAGTGAAAGGTTGTTTTATGGTGTTCAAAAAGTCGATGAGTTTTAAAGTGAGAAACTAAAAGTAGATTAATTATTGTTTTGGCCACCAAATAGGTTAATGGTTTAGTGGTCGTAGCCTATAGGAGGCTTTTGTTTTTTTGAATACGGCTGCAAGGATAACGACCATGAAGGTTAACAACCTTGAAAAAATTTATAAAAAAAGCCAGACAAGTCTAGCGAACACACTCCTCACATGGCAGTAATGCACCAACCAGACGGGTTGTCTGTCTTTTGGGTCTAGATTTGGACAGCTTTTAGGCCTTTTTTTGGACATTTTAGAGTTTAATATTTGGACCCTTGTTAAGGCTTTTGTTTTGGGTCACTAAATTATCAATTTATTTGTTTATAATAGGGCTAAATCAATATTTTGGTTTATGGATTTTATTTTAAACTCTAATTAAAGTATTTTTTATTTTGGATCATAATTGATTAATTAATTAATACATAAGTGTTGCATATGTTTTAATTTATACATAATATGATTTTAGAAATTTTAGTGTCATATGATAATTTTCTTGGTACTATGAATTGAAATATTATGTCCTTATAGAAATTAAATTATCATATTATTTGTTTTGCATTTATATATGATAATTAAGTGACTTTTTATGTATGAATAGTATGTATTAATTAGATGTCCTATTAAATGTTTATTTCATATAAAGTTTATTAGTCACCAAATTGTCCTATCTTGAAAATTATTTAGACATTTAATTGTGAATTTTCAATTATTTATGCTGAAAATGATGCTTTCAAAATGACATAAAGGTTGCCCTCAACAATTGAGATAGTTAATTATAACACTAAGAAGCCACTCAAAAATGGATTATTACTTATGATTAATGATATTAAAGGAACATATCCATGTATTTAGTTAATATAACTATATATCCAAAAATATCAAACATGTTAATTAGAATATGATTGATAGTCTATTATAGTGTACTATATTGTTATCATTATATGCTACAGCTATATATTTAAATTTCACCCAAAGGAGAATTTAAATACATAATCAAAGTTTATTATTTATTTGAATCAAATTAAGTTTACTCAAAATATTAATGTGTGAGCTATATGTTATGTTTGTAGTATCTATAAATTTGTTCACTTCAGGAAATGGATTTATCAAGTTTAATGGTTTGAACTATACAAATTGGTCTGAGTAAATCCAATTCTAGCCAGGTGTTATGGAATTAGACTTAACAATAATTTCAGACATAAGGCTTGTAGTTATAATTGAGACTAGTGCCGAAGTTGACAAGTCTTATTATGAGGCTTGAGAAAGGTCCAATAAGCTGAGTTTAAACTTTATGCAAATGATGATCGCAAAAAAATGTTAAACCGTTAATGCTTAAAATGAATAATGCAAATGAGTTCATGTTGAGACTTACAGAATACTCCTAATCAGAAATAATTGATAAGTCCATAATAGGGACTTTAATGAGAGGGTTAACAACTAAAAAGATTGACTAATCATAACTCATTCATAGTCATGTAACACATATGTCAAATTTAGCATAAAAATTAAAATCGATGGATATAGATGTGAGTGAGTCTTTTTTTGGTACAGTTTATCATCAACTCACTTCCTTTTGAGTTTGATCAATTCCAAGTGAATTATAATACTCTTAAGGAAAAATAAAACCTTCAAGACATCAAAGCTATGTTGGTTTAGGAGGAAGGGAGATTGGAGAAATTGAGGGAGCACTCTATTCATCTCATATTTCATCACAAAATTAGTAACAATAAGAACAAATTAAGAAAGAAGAACAAGGATAAGGATAAAATTCTCAGAAAAGTTAATGAGGGCTAAATTCATAAAGAGCAGAGTGTCACTCTTGTAAGAAAGTTTGTCATTTCAAAAGGGATTACCCTAAAAGAAAGATTTTGTTCGAAAAGAAAAGGTACATATTATATTTCAGTATGTTTTGAATCAAACTTATAGAAGTACTTAATAATACCTGGTAACTACTCAAGTGTCGCATATATTACACAAGGATTCATTTCAATCCATTTCATAAATAAAATTGAAAAGTTCTTATATATGAAGAATATAATGAAGACACGAATAAAGGGAATTGGAACATCCAAATTGATCTTAGATACTAAATGTCACCTGGATCTAGACAAATGTCTTTATGTTATGGAATCTGCTAGAAATTTAATTTTTATTGCAAAGTTGGATGACGTAAGATTCAATTTTAAGATTGGAAACATTTTTTTCTTTGTATAAGAACAAGTATTATTATGGTTATATTAGTTTAATGGATTGTTTATATCATTTTAATCTTGATGTTGATTTTTTTTAATCTCTGTTTCATATTGATCATATTATAGGAAGTAAACATAGTGCACATAATGAGTTTTCTGCTTTTTTATAGTCTAAAAATTTAAGTCATATATTTAAAGAAAGGGAACAAAGGTTAATGAAAAATGAAATCTTACCTCAATTGAATTTTTTTTACTGGGATATCTATATGAAATGCATTAAAGGTAAGCAAATAAGACATATATCGAAACATCTAGTTACAATAAGTAGTGGCCTATTTGAATTACAAAAAAGCTAGGAAGCTACATGTTTGATGGCCTTCCGTAGCCATCAAGTGGTAAAAACATAATTTCATAAATTAATCAATGGCAAAAAGTAAACGTGTTAAAGGTAAAATGGTAAATTTATAAATGGGCTAGCAATAAAAAGGCAAAATGATAAGATTGAAATTTATTAAAATTTCATATGCTTTTTAATGTTATTTTAATGTTTAAATATTTAATTTGTGTTATATTGTTTTTAATGACAGGTTTATTTCTTTAGCACAAATTTTGGGTCAAAGTATGGAGAATTTAAAGCAGTTTGAGCAAAAGCCGAAGGTTGTATTAATTTGAAAAAAAAAGAAAAAAAAGAAAAAATCAGTTTAGTGTCCTAAGCTCACCATTTGAATTAAAACGGTGAGCATATGAGCTTTAAGAGCTGGACGAAAAACATAAAAAAAGGAGAGTTGGTGGCGTGGAGAGCTGCAGCTGAGGATGGGACGCCTGGGTGCAGCTGCTAGCTTGTGGCTTGGACATGTGGCTTGAGGTGGGAGTTGACTTGGAGCACTACGCCAGACGTACTAAGGACTAGAGATGATGCACCTGCGAAGGGAGCAATTGCTGCGAGTTGCTGCATTGGTTTCAACTTTTATTTGTTCGTTTGCGTTTTTCTTTTTTTTGTATTTTTTATATCTTTTATTCTTTTAATTGCAGAATTTTGGTTATTGTTTGGTTATTTTGATTTTGTGTTTCAATTTTCTTATCCAAGCTTTAAACATTATTTACTTTTAAATATGAATTATAATTTCATATTTATTTTTGATTAATTCTGAAGTTGTTTAAGGTTTTATTTCATATAGTTTCAATTATCCATTTAGTACTTGATTTATCTATGTTTAGTAGTTAGTTTCTATGCATGTTCTTAGGTTTTAATTCATTTAAAATTCAGTTTTTGTTTAATTTTAAATCTGAAATTTTTATTTAAAGAGTTAGTTTAAGTTTTGATTAGTTAAGTTTTAATTAATTAAATAATAGCTTAAGTAATGTACATATGTATTAATTTAAAAGTCAATTTGTGTTTTTCCTTTATTGTTCTTAATTTTTTAGTTTTTGTTTTCTTTTAATTAATTATTCTTAGTCTTCATTTAGTTTTTGTTTTTCTTAATTCAATTATGTTTAGCTAGTTTAATTTTGGGTTGGAGGATGTTAATGGGATTTTAGTTTAATAATTATGAGAATTGATTAAATATTGTGAATTAGGTCAAGATTAAATTGGAATTTGGCATAAATTACATGAATTAAAGATTAATTCTTAAAATTGGTCATCTTAGGTTTAATTTCTAATTCTATTGTTAGGAATGAACTTGTGATACGCAACAGTCCTAGTGATTTCTATAGGTAACATTAGGCTAATAGAATTTGTCGGTGAACTTAATCAACTTAGCCTAGGATTCTAATTCTCTAAGTTAGACAATCTAAGCTTATGAGATTGTGCCTTAGGCTAGTCGTTCTCTACTTATTAATGTTATCGCGTCGTTAAATCTAGAGAACTTATTCTAGGTTGCCTCGTGGTTAGGGATAGGTTTTCTATTGTATAGGACCTATCTTGAAATGGCAGAATAGAGGGTTTAAGAGCTTCTTTGAACCTATAGGCTAGCATCTTATACCAATTGCAAGTTATCTATTTCGAGGATTGATTATAAGTCTAGAATTCCTAATATATCTTCCACCCAGCTTTCGTATTTCTTCTTTGTTTTTTCTTTGTTTGTCTTTGTTTTGTTAATTATCTTTAGTATTTATTTTTTATGTCTTTGCTTCTAAGGGTTTTGTTTTCTTTTTAGCAACATTAGAGATAACAATTCATTTTAGCTCTCTGTGGGATCGACCCTGACTTTCCCTAGCTACTTAGTTAGGTAGGTTAGGTAATTTTATTATTTGGTAGCTTACGACGATCTCATCAAATTTTTGGCGCCGTTTTTGGGGAGCTAGCACTTCTGTTAATTGTTATTTCTTATGTTGTCTTTCTTTCTTTTTGTTTTT
>JAOXYD010000005.1:26379343-26390977 GCA_028565735.1 Pinacopodium congolense
AGCTGTTTATTTGGTAAGGAATTTGATAAACCCCCCCCCCCCCCATCTCTTGTCCTTTTCGCTACCATCACCATTAAGATAGAAACCATAAATCAGCAAGAACGGATCTCTCCCATATCACCACAAATCAGGCACCAGAAAGCTACCACATAATAGTAAATTGATTAAGTTGGGTGGTACTTTGAGATGAACACATTATCATAAAATGCAGTACACCCATAGCTTTTGGAAACACGCTACGTAAGTTTAGAAAACAGGTACTAAGATTGGAAAAAAGGACAGAAGAAAACACACCATGTTATGTAGGTAGCAACATGGATCTACCATTTATTTTACCATTGGACCAATAAGTACTCACTAGACTATGTCTAGTAAACGCTGAATTCTTCTGGCATATCAAAAAGTGAAAAAAGTTAAGAGCTTCATGAAAATGTTTGCATAGGTTAAAAAGGACGTTTTCTCTCAAGCCTTCACCACCATTAAAATTACCAACTTTTCAATATGCATCTTCCTCAAAAAAACCGAATAGCAGCGTATCTTCGACACTTAATGCAAACTAAATATGAACTTGGAATGTCATAAACAAAACAAAAAACAATATCAAAGTGTAAAAGAGTACCAAATTTAAAGGTAAATGCATGCGTTTGGAGGGTCAAAACAGGGGGGACGCAAGATAGCAATAAAATGCCGAAACACGCCACCACATCTTAATCAATCAAATCGAGAAAGAAAGAAAGAAAAAAAAAAAAAAACAAATTCAGGACAACTATGCTTTCACATGATTAGTGGCATAAACAGTGGCATATAAAACCCCCTAACGCATGCAGTTCCCTACTAACATTTACAGAGCATGCATATTTGAGACAAAAGAGACACTAAAACAACAAAAGGTTAAACAAAAGAATATAAAAAGTACTAAACTTTGAGCCAAACAATGGAAAAGTAGAAACTACTCAACGAGAAGACTTTACGTCAACAGATTATCAAAACCATAAAAGCAAAGGAAAAGAGACAAAGAGAACGAAATCAATTGCCAACCATGACGAAGAAAACCAAGAGCTTTGAATTTGCTGCTTTCCCAAGCTTCAAATAGAGAAGATTCAGCAAACGAAAGACATGAAAGTGCAGTTTCGTAATACTATCAACCAAAAAGAACTCTTTTTTTTCTGCTAGTTTCCTTAAAGAAGTATAAAATAGAAGCTTACATTGCTCTTCAACTACTTAACACAACCGAGGTTCTTCTTCGACGCATCTCCGTCTCAACTTCGAAGTTGAAAGAAACACTAAAAGAAAAGTTACTATAAAAAAGAACCAACCCAAGAGACAGCAAGACAAGGGCTACGAGAGTATCCTGTCTGAAATTTTACTTATATGTCCGAATTCAAATGAGACAGAGACATGAAAATACTGTTTTTGACCCCCAAAAAAAAAAAGACAGAGAGATTAGACTGGAGAGAGTGATTATTTTATTAGAGACCTGACAGTGGGCGAAAAAAGAGAGCACGCGAAAGCGAATGAGAGAAAACAGAAAAAAACAACTCAACCCCAATTACGCACACTACTCAATCCCCGAGGTAATGCTGACATCATCAATGGAATGTGCTTCCGTCACTGCCTCCGACGCTCCTCCGATCACCTCCGGCCACCGCAACGTTCACACTTGCATATACTCACATCTATATATAGATATATAGATTGTACAGAGACGGAGAGTTGAAGAAAAGACAAGGCCTAGAGAGCGCTTTAATGAGTCTCAGAGTATAGGGAGAGCCAGAGGCGTACGTTCGATGTCAGCGCTTAAAATGCGCCACCTGCTGTCATGTGTTTTCTACACCATGCTCGTCACGTAAGACGTTCGACAGCTAAATCAGAGCCGTTTAAACAAATGACCGGATATAAAGTCAACGGTTTAATTGAATATATGCAAAGGAAACGGCATCTGGAGTTGAGGGATGGAAACGAATGATCACAAAAGAAAAGAGAAAAGGTTTATTGGGATGCGTGATGAAATAATCAAGCGCCTGTCATTTAGCGGGTTAGGTGCAATTCCTGTTACCCAACGTGGTCCTTCAATTCGGTAACATAAGAAACAGACAAACATGTTAGTATTTTACAGTTGTAATAATAAGAACCCAAATCCCCAACATTTTTATAATCCTAAATAGAATCTAGGTACTAAATTTACTATTCTTTTATTCGGGAGAACAGGAGAGTGTTGTTATCTACAGTAGGTTGTAAGTTACGAGCTGTGGGACTGGATTCTGTACGGTAAATGGGTTAAAACTTTTCCCCCCATGTCTCCAATCAAGACAGAGTTTCAATAAGAATCTTCATGTTTGATATGATTTTCTATTTTAATTTTTTTAATTTTAATTTTTTCTTTATTTTGAAGATAAAGGTTTTCAAAATATTTAAAAATTTTATTTAAAAAATTTAAATTTTAACAGACATATTAATATATTTTAAGAATTTATTTAATATAATAAATTACTAATTTGTCGTTCAAAAATAAGAGTTTATGTCTAATAATAATATTTGATTCTCTCCTTATCCTTCCGCCGTTTGTTTGTTGCTTTGTGTGATTGTTGCAAAAGGACGGTGATGGAAGTGACTACAGCAGAAAACTGACCCAGACACCAACATTGGTGAAAAATCGCAGTTACCAGTGACCCCACACAGGCATCACCGTCCTTTGGAGGAAAAAAGTCAATAAATAAATACAAGTGATCTGATTGATCACTGATGATCCTGATCATGACCACAGGAATCACTGATGATTCCCAAGAGAATTCTCTCTCTCTCTCTCTCTCTCTCTCTCTCTCCCCTAAAATAGAGTTGGAGAAGGAGAGTGTATGATTAAGGAGGGTACAGGGGAGAGGAGAATAGGAGTGAGAGCAGGGGAAAATTTTGGGGGAGGAATGATTAGGAGAGAAGGTGGGGCCCAAGAGGGTGGGGGGCGACTGTAGTCCGGGTTTCGCGGCACAAGGAGACGAGAGGGGATGATAGTGACGGGACGTTCTGTGCATTGCTCAGACCTCTATTGCCAGATTTGTCAGTGATACGTTACGTCTCTTCTTTCTTTCTTTTTTTTCCCCTTACCTTTAAGTATCCATTTTCACCTTTATTAAATATCCTTTCTTATTAATTATTAAATTATATAACAAACAAATCTTTCACATATTATATATAATTATAAGAAAAATACATTATTCTTATAACTAAAAAAAGGGGGGATACAAAAGGGAAAACCTCAATCCGATAGTCAGCTTCTTAGTTCCCTACCCCTTTTTTCTTTTTTTCTTTTCCGTTTTGCCCCTACAAGAATAGTTAATTTTACTCATCATTTTCTTCACTTTTCTGACTCTGTGATTCCTTCCCACTAAGTGGTTATGGGTTTGTGTGATTTGTACATGAGATGAGAGCTAGAATTGGTATCAGAAGAAGGAAGTGTTTTGTGAAAGCTGAGCTATGTGTATGTTTTGTATGGAAGCCATTTGATAACTGCAAAGCTAGTCTACTACTTTACTATGAGAGTATTAGGTGTTAGGGCTATTCTATGGCTATGGAGATAAGAAGGAAAAGGAAAGCATTTTTGGTTTTGCTGTGTCTTGGCTTTGGTTTTGCAGCCCTATGCCCTTCTAACTAACTAGACTAGTAATGTGACTGTATTGGCAGCATTACTAGGTTAGCCTTAAAATCTGGGCCTCTCCCCTTTTGACATGACACATGATGCCCTCTTCTCTTTTTTGTTTTTTTACCAAATATTTCCTTAATTTTCTATCCGAAAAAAAGAAATTTATGCCCAATTTAAAAAAAAGAAATCGGCCTTAAATTTTTGCTAAAAGTTTAGACTTTATTTAGGTTATTTAATTAAATTTTTAGTTGTAATTTTTTGTTATAAATATTATATTTTTATATTAAATTTTATGTATTTTTATAAAATTTATATTGTCTATTTTGATTTTTGTGCTGTATTAAAATATTTTTTATTTTTATAATATTTTTTATTAATTTTTGTATTTAGAAAATTCGAAAACTATATCTAAAAATCAAAACAAAATCAAACAGGCCTTAATTAGTTAGGTTTTGATTTCTAATTTTTAAAATATAAAAATTGATAAAAATATACTAATATAATATAAAAATTATAAAAAATAATTATAAAAAATTATAATAATTATAATAAAAAATTACAACTCACATTTCTAAAGATTCCCTTACTAACCATCTCATATTTTGTATAGATTTCATTAAAAATTATTTAATTTAAATAATACAAAGATGTATCTTTATTAAATTAATAGATTATAATATAATTTACAAAGTTTAAATTTATTTAATAAAATTTTCATTTTAAAATATTAAAAATTAATAAATTTAAGTATTATATCTAAAATTTTCTCCTTTTTTTCAAATTTAAAAGACTATTTTTAATTTCTGTATTTTATTTATATATTATTTTTTAATTTTATACTATTTTAATTTTATATTTAAAACGGAAAAAAAAACCATTCTAATCAGACTCTAGACATGCTTTGATTAGTTAGCAGCCAAGTACAGGAAGGGGAAAAGGCTGAAGGGAAGAAATAGTAAATAGTTGGCCAAAACAGGTAAGCCAAGTACGATAAGGAAGGGGCAACATTGGAATTGGGTGGGGAAAATGGGCGTGATTTGACATATCATCCGTGTAAAATTGAGGGAGATCCTCCCTAATCTCTACCTCTGACTCCGACACTGACATTAAAGAGAGAAAGAAGGGTAAAAAGGGGAAAAAAACAAAGGGAAAAAGGCCAAAAGCTCATTTCCATGGTGAGGCATGAATTGAAGTAGAGAGCATTTGCTTTTGGTGAGGCCAGACGACAGCAAGCAACCACTAGGAACAAGCCGCAGCAGTAATGCTAACAGTACATGAAAACCTCTCTCTTTATTTCAGACCATTCGATGGGGCAAATCAAGCTGGTGATGAGAATAAAAAGGTGAAATCTACAGTGCAAGCACAGGAGGCGTGATGATAGTGCATGTAGTACATGAAAGTTACTAGTGGACTAAGAAAACGAAATTGGACAAGAATGTAAAATCATAAAAATTAGCGTGGGGGGAGAATAAAAAGCTGCAGATTGTATAGGGATCGGCGATGTAAAAAAAGAAAAATATGGGTCCCACCTTCACCTTAACCTAAAGTTGGTTCCTTCATAGGGAAACATCCTCCAGACTTACCTCTCTCACAAAAATTGAGTCCACTCCACTGCCATGCTCCCACCTTTATTGTCGTTCTTCTTTTTGAAATTTATTTATTTAGTTATTTTTGTACTAAATTTTCCATTTTATTTTAAGATAAAGTATTTCTTTAGACCATCATGACACATTCGAAAAAGAAAGGGCGGTCATTTCCCTATGAATTGGTCTTTGCACGTAAGCAGAGAGACTGAAACAGTAGCTATAATTCGTATTACTTTGAAAATTTTGTAATAAAAGGAGAGCGACATTCAATAAGGGAAAATGATTTATCGTACTTTGAGATTCTTGTGTGAACGACACCGTGCTTAACGGAGTCTGATGTTTATACTTAATGGAAGGGAACCTTTTTAAGGAGCTTTTACTATTGCCTTTTAATCTTAAGCTATTTAATTCATGTACTTAAATACTGTACTTTGTTCGGTGCAGGATTAAAGATACGAGGTAACGACACTTAGGACATGTTTTTGTTTGGCTTCTTATTTTTATTTTTTATTTTATTTTTGATATAAAAATTAATAAAAATAGTATAAAATTAAAAAAAATAATATATTAATATAGTATAAAATTTTTAAAAAATAATATAAAAATTTTAAAATTACACAAAAACTAATACAAATATACAAAAATAAAAATAAAAAATAATATTAAACGTGTCGTTAAATTCCTACACCTGATTTCATTTTGTAATCAAATATTCAAAATGAACAATAGAATGTTTTAAGGGATGAAGTTAATTTTTTAAGAAGCTTTTTAATTTAAAAGGATATAAAAATCTTATTGAAACTGTACATATCCAATTCATCATTTAAAATCATATCACATCCCGAATCTGATGAAATAAGATGTATTAAGACGGTATTTTGTAAATACGTAATTATCTTTTAGATCGCAATAAAAAAATTGATTCACCTTAATTTTAAAGACACGTTATGACTTAGAAATATTTCTTGTATCCAATCTATCACTTACTTATAAGTTATTGATTCATTAAATGATTTATTTAGAATATGTATTCTGTAAATTGTTACACATTCTTAATAATATACTCAATTATCTTTAAAAAAGTGATTACATATTTATCGATATAAAAAAGATATTTGAATTATTATTTTATTTTATATTTTTCTAGTATAATTATATTATAATAATGAGAAAATTAGCAATCATTACTTTTAAGTCACGTTTAAAAGATGGAGATGGTTACATTTAAAATGCAGGTAGGATAAAATCAAGAGCATATAATACACTGTAAATAAATTTTAGAAGTTAAAATGCAACCACATATCATTTTATTTCGTTATTCATATATAAGCAATAAAATTCATCCACTTTTGTTTGGTTAAAATAGGTTCCTTAATTTAAAATAAAAAATGTTGTAAGGTAGCTTTTTTTTATTTTATAACTATGTTAAAATCTATACTACGTTAAATTTAATGTAATTTTTCTCACATGCCTAGTGTAACAATTTTTAAGTAATGGAGAAAAGAAAGTGGATATCTACTTCAAACAAGTAAAAAAAATTCATAGAAATTAAATCAATTCAAAATTAGAGATATTTTTTAATGAAAATAGAATTTATAATGTTTATCTATTAAATGCGTACTAATAAATTACTTGGTACACATAATATTCCACAAACTCAACATTAGTTAATCACAGTAACAAATTCTACCATATCTATGTTTAAATAAAACAATGATGGTTTTCTATATACTTAAAAAAGAAAATAAACAGGTGACTTGTTGTCATAATATCATAAGATTTTGTTCACATAATGGCTTTTCAAGAGGAAATTATTCCTCTCCTTTTAAGAGGTAAATTTTATTGGACCATGCAATATAGCTTTCTAATGTTGATTTGAAGATGATTTGCACTTCAATTAGGCATCATGACCACACAAACCTTCATGGTTTACAATAAGAGAATCAAACTCGAGTAGGCCTCATCCAAAGTTTTCAAGATCAAATGGCTTTTGAAGGGCAACAAAGCCATAGCCTAAGGGCTCTATGCAATTAAGCAAAAGCTGAGGAAAATGATGACAGAGGAATTAGCTATAATGTTGGTTAGGTAGTCCATCACGTGAAAAATGATGTAACCAAGCTTGAGTCCTGAAACTCGAAACTTAAAAATCTTTCATTTTCGTTGTTTTTTTAACTCTAATCTTACTTTAAGCATAGTGTAATTATACTTTAATGAAAGTATTGGTGTAATCTTTTAACTTCATTCCAAACTACAAGAAACCTTGGTCAATCGTTTGTATCCCTAATCTTTACATGATTTTGGAGGCATTCACCAATCCAAATCCCTATCCAATAACATTATATTATTTTCTCAAGTAAATCACTTAATTTCAGACATGAGTAATAACATAAATATTTTTATTATCTTTTGTATAAGTTAAGTTCAACTTATGATTGTTGAACCAAAGAGCAATTTCACTTTTGTTTTAATGATGACAAAATATTTTTACTAATATGTTTGTAGAGTTTATTGTATTTGATAAGATAAGTTTGATGAAAATGTGTCTTGAAGTGCATTGTTAAGCTTTGGAATTGAAGAATACGGTTTGAAAGTTCAAGTTGAAGTATATGAAGATGGATGATGAGCTTTGGAATTAAAGAACATAGTTTCGAAGTTCAAGTTGAAATATGTAAAAAAATAGATGAAGGTTAAAAGAAGAGCATTGGATGAATGTAGAAGTTGAAGTTGATGAAAGGGAGAAAATCAAGCTCAAGAGTAGAACTTGATAGGTTGTTTATGTGAGCTTTATTGTAAATCTCTTCTTGGTCTTATTATGGGTTGAAAGGACATCACTCATATTAAATTTATAATTAGTATTTTACATATATGATGTATAATTAAGAAGTATTGAATGTGATTGTTATGTGTGAAAATCCTCTTGACAAATGAATAGATGAATTATTTAAGTTGTGAGTAAATGAATGTATATGAATTAGGCATGAATTGTATATTGAGTCTTGAATGTTGAATTGTATGAATTAGTTAAGGAAACATGTGAATTGCAGTTATATGATTGCGTTAATTAAATGATTGTTATTGGTTAGTTTAAAGGATAATCAAATTGGTAAATTAAATTGATGCGAGTATGATTGTAATAACTTGAGTTAAGAAGTGTTTGGTGTTGATTGAAAATGATTGAAATATGTAAAAATGAGTTATAATTATGTTAGGAATTGATCTGGATTGGATTGAATGTATTTTAGTTAAGTTTTTATATGTTTATGGGAGATTGATGGCGGTTATGGAGGAATATAAAGATGTCGTTATTAACTCGCGTTGAAGTTACTGCTTTGGACATTAACAATGGTGTACAATACCATTAATAGGATTGCTGTGTGCCGCAGGAATTGACGTTATAGTCCAAATTTTACACGATAACAACTATTTTTCAATAGTAAAATGATGTTAATGCTCTAAACTTTGGAAAACGGTAATAAACGATTAGTTAAAGATTATAGGCTTATAATTATATGTTTTTAAATAAGTTTTATGCATCAAGGAGTGTGTGAAACATTTATACAAGAGATTAAATTATTTTTTTAAGTTATTTTTGTATGAGTTCATTATGCATATATTTTTAATGGGTTTATAAGCCCTTTAAACACTGGGTTTGGTGAAGAGCGGTATATCCTTGAAATATATTTTGTAGGGAGGTTATTTTGTGAGATTAAGATTGTGAAAAATTATTCTTGGGTCTAAATAAAAGTGTTGTGAGAGTTATCCTTAAGCCTACAAAAGGAAGAGTAATATAAAAGTTATTCTTGAACCTTAAAAAAGATTTGTAACTTGTTTTTTGTTATAGTGAAAAATCTCAACAGATTGGTCGAAATCGAATGTAAGAGAAAGTAGTTATCTCTTAACTAGGATAAATCAGTTTGCATTTCTCCTTTTCCTTTCTCTTTTACTTCATATGTTGTTTATATTATTTATACAATTGCACGTACTGATTATACAATTATTTAATTATTTATTTTGTCTTTACCTTTGTTTATTTAGCTTCTACAAATTGATTAGAGTATTTAAAGAATTAAGAATTAAGTTCAAATTTATTTAACTTTCTATGAAATAGAAAAATTGGTAAACATAGGACTAAGACAAATTTTGAAAAGCCCTTAATTCACCCATTCTTAGATGTCATAGAGACTAACAAGTGAAATCAGAGTATAAGCCTCGTATAGGATTAATTCTAATAAATTAATGAGTAAAGAATATAGCACATAGTTTCAAAACATCCCCTTTATTTAATAGAAATAATTTTAGAGATTATAAAATCAGGATGAAGGGTCATCTCTTAAACTTAAGAAAAAAGTTTTGGAAAATTGTAGAAAATAAGACATGCACACCTATAAAGACCATAGTTGCAAGTAATGTAAAGTTTTTAATTCCAAAGACTTATTTTGAATGGAATGACATAGATGAAAAATTGATCTCTTTTAATGATGAAGTTGTACATATTCTATTAAATGCATTGAGTATGGAAGTGTTTAGAAAAGGACTACCAAAGTGAAGAAGAGGAAAGTGTGTATGAAGAAGCGGCCTACATATGCTTATTAAACGATGAATACGTACTTCCATAAATCCTTGTAATAAAGTTTCTTCTTGTTCTAAATCTCATAATAATGATTATAAATGTGATGTAGAATATAATTATGAAGTATTGATAAAATATGTAGAAACTTTGTCTAAAAAGAAGAAGTTTCATGTAAGATATAAAGAAACATTAAAATTAATTGATGCGTGTATATTAGAAAATGAGCAGCTTAGAAAATAAGTTGAATCAAATAGTGGCAATGAGTGTGATATGTAAAAATTGATAGAAGAAAATAGATCCTTAAATAATAAATTAGAATTAATGAATACAAATTATAGTGAGCTTAAAATAAGAGAAGAAAATGCATCACTAAGAAAAGAAATAGAATCCTTTAAGAGCTCACTGTCTAGTTTCACCAAACAGAATGAAAAGTTTGAATCAAAGTTAATAGCTTTAAATTTTATAAATAATAGGCATGGATTAGGCTACACTAGTGTTAATAAAACTTCAACTAATGAGAATGTTTTCGTTAAAGGAAAGAATTTAGAAAAGGAAGAAGAACCTAGGCTATCTATAAATAATGTCGCATCATCATCTAGGCTATCATCTTCTAGATCTCATTCTAGGAAAAATCATTATGCGTTTATGTATGCACTTAAGACAATGTGAATGGAATTAAAAATAGACGCAAATTCTTTACAAATGTTCATGGAATTAAAAATAGACACAATTTCTTTACAAATGTTCATGGAATTAAAAATAGACACAATTTCGTTACAATTGCACAAAAATCACACGATGCATATACGTTGTAGGATGAAAATTTTATGCCAACTCATTTACATGTCCCTTATATGTATGCTATTAGAAAAGTGCGTCACGCTCATTGTAAGCCATTGAATGTGTCAAAAGCTTATTTTAAGTAAGAAATTCATCAAGGATGAATTTTTAGACTTAGAAATGCATATAAGGATTAATTTGAGGTCTCATTATCATTTTTATGATACGCCTAGAAGTCATGATGGATCTAAACCTTGGTATGATGATGCATATAGATCACGCCCACCTTTATTTTGTCATTATTGTGGACGTTATGCACATATTCATTAGTTTTGTTATGATTGATTAAGGGATGTAAATGTTTTTTCAAATGATTATGAAAGGTACTAATCCCCATAGACCCAAGTTGATATAGGTACCAAAAGTTCACTTATTTTATCTTGTAGGTTCATGAAATTAAAGGGTATCTCCAAGAGTAAAAGAAAAGGAAAATCACCAAGATATCACTGAACCAATGATGAAGGAAATCAAATTGGTGATAAAGTGAAAAAGGGAGGTATTCCGTAATCTTGTTTATAGTTTAATGACTGTGGTTGATTTTTTGGATGAAAATGTTTAGATTATTGTATGATGAAGTCTAGGTTGTCATAAGAACATTTTTAGTGAGATGATTTGTGATCGTGCATTGTTGAATTATTCTTGATGTTTTTAAATGATGGATGAATACTTTATGCTTTTAAATAATTTGAATGATGTTAGATTGTTTAAATGATTCATGGATGATTTTATACTTACCTAGGAAAATCCAAAATTTATGCCTTGATATACATTTATAGTATAAACTTGATGCCTTGAGTTTGCTTAAATCATGGCATGCTTTTGCATTAGACACTATATTTAGGATTGCATAAATAATTTATTTGGTTACCTGATGGCCTTGAACACTTTGAAGTAATTATTGAGGGCTTCATATCATGGTTAGATGTTGCACTATATAAGGAAGCATATAAAAACATCATATTTGGTAGCTGACTGTGACTTTTAATCTCTCTCATAATTATTGC
>JAOXYD010000005.1:26460057-26471491 GCA_028565735.1 Pinacopodium congolense
TAGAGAGTAAAAGTAGGCGTGGGTTTTGTACTGAACTACTCTAAATTTGGTTTATCCTTATCTTCACTATCTTTTTTCTGCTTTATAAGTTATTTTTAATTTAAGTCATATTGTAAATTTTATTTAATATATTGTTACATATTCTGCATTTTAGATAAGGTGAATTTTACAATTAAACAAAGACTTAAAAAATTTGAGGCTATCTAATTCACCTTCCTCTTAAGTGTCATATAAGAACAATAAGTCGTATTAGAGTTAAGACTCACATAGACTTATTTATAGGGAAATAGTGGGCATAAGATCAATCATGACAAGTTTTAATCTTTTAGTATCATCTTCTAATCAAGAAGGTCAAGACAATAATAGATCACTATTTTTTGATGGAAATGACTAACTATATTAAAAGCCTCAGATGAAAATTTTCTTAATGGCTGAAAACTTATATTTATAGAAAATAGTTTTAAAAGATCTTTACATCCATACGAAACTAATAAGGGATCAAAAGTTCACAAATAAAAAGGGAATGGGAAAGTAGTGACAAAAAGTTAGTATCTTTGAATAATAAGGTTATACACATGTTGTTTTATACATTAATAAGAAATGAGTTTAACAAAGTATCCATATATGAAACTATGTATGAAATTTAACACTCTCTAGAATTAAATTATGAGGGTATAAACCAAATAAAAACGAATAAGGTACCATGCTTGAACATTAATATAAAATCTTTAATATGTTACACGATGAAAGTATTTCTTCAATATTTATTAGATTTATTAGTGTTATTAATGCTCTTAAAGGATTGAGTAAGACTTATACTAATGTTGAACTTGTGAGATGGTTTTTAAAGTCCTTATCTAAATCATGGGAAACTAAAATGACGGAAATATAAGAAACAAAGGATCTAACCACTTATATTTTGAAGAATTTATAAGATCTCTCATTACATATGAGATGAGGCTATAATAATCATAAGAGAAGGAGATCTCCTATAAGAAGAAGACCATGACTTTCAAGGTATCAAAGGAAGAATTAAGTGATGATGATTCTTCCATAAGTGAGAATAATAAAGAGGAGGGAGCCTTACTTATGAATAAGATCAAAAAATTATTAAGGAAAAGAGCTTCACAAAAAGAAGTGACTCTAAAGAAGGTAAGTATAATTCTAAGTATAAATGATCTTACATAACCTTTTTTTTAGTGCAAGGAAACCAGGTTTATAAGATCCTAATGCCCACTTCTCAAAAAGCATGAAAGGAATGATTAAAAGGAAAAGAATAATGGTAAGAAAAAGAAGGTCTTAAAATTCACTACATGGGATAATATAAGAGAATTAGAAAGTAAAGAAGTAGCAAAACACATTTACTTTATGGCCAATGAAAAGGTATCATCTTTCTCCAATTCTTGTAATGAAAGTGATTATGATTTTAATCTTACTTTTGGTGATTTAGTGGAATTCTTAGAATCCTTCATTAGGAAAAGAAAAAGTTGTTTTTCCAAATATATAAAAACATTAAAATTGTTAAACGTATGCAAATTTGAGAACGAGTAGTTAAAGCATAACTTCCATAGTATAAAATCAAAGAATGTAGATAGTGATGATATGTAAATTAGACAAAAAGTAAAAAGTTTTAAAGATTTATTGTCTAAATTCACTGAGGGTAAAGAAAAGTTATAATACATGTTAGGTTCATAAAAATCTTTACTAGATGGTGAGCATATACTAAACCATATGAACTAATTACTTCTACCTCTACATCATAACCTAAAAGAAAGTTTCATACATACACATATAGAAATGCATCTTATTAAGTTAAATATAATGCCTATATTAGGATCCAATATCATGTACAACCACCTAGGGTTTATTATCACACGAGGACTTATAATGACAAAAGCCTTATGAATACATGTAGTAAAATATATTTGACTCATCATCATCCACCCATGATTTTCACTTTATGGATATTTTGGTTATATTAAAAGATTTTATTATAATAAACAAAGAAAGTGGAATAATGGGTCAAGAGGCTATAAAGAAAGGAAACTAGCTAACTTTTAAGGACCCAAATTAATGTAGATATATAAAAAAAACTTTTATTTTTTTTATTTTATAGGTTAATGAATTCTAAAAGTATCTCTAAGATTAAAAGGATAATTACCTAATTAAAAAGATATATTGTTGAACCAAGGGAGAAAAGGAAAAAAAAGTAACATTTGATGATATATATAAGAGTGACATATTTGTTTTCATTATGTTTTCTTGAAAGTTATAGAGATATGAATTACAATTGATTGCTACTTAATTTTTTAAATGAATTTGATGCTATTAAGTCATAATTAATGAATCTTAATTTGATATAAGATCTATTTTAGTGCTTATTTTTATTCACTATATGCTAGTGGTTAAATTTTATTGTTTGGAAGCTTTTCTAAAACAAATTGTGCAATTTTAATGCTAATTAGTTAACAAATACTTAAGACTAGTTGACTAGTCGTATCGGGTTTAAAATCTTCTTTTGTTCACATCAGCTTATTTCGTGCTATTTCTCCGTCTCTTTCAAAGATCTTTGTCTTTAATTAAATCCTCCCACATTTGAATTTAAACCTTATCTTTGCCTTGTCTTCACTTTAGGAATTTTCCCTTACTTCCTTGAATCTTTAATTACTAGAAATTTTCTCAAAAGTCTAAGGTATCTCTGTTCATCTTATTGGAGATCTCATTAATAAGATCCTTTATATTCTCATACTCTAACAATTCTCTTATTATATCTACCTTTCCAAACATAGTAACCCTTTGCATTTCGTACCAACCCAAGACCAATTTTGAGTTACTCAGTGAAGAGGGAATCACTTGTAAATCTAATCATGTCAGTGATTTATTCCTTGCTTTCATCATCTTTTTATTAAACATAAATTTCTCTCTTTAAATGGCCATTTAAACTTTTATAGGATTAGATAACCTTTGATTCCTCTCTCTACCCTGATGATGGACGAGAAAATTTATACTTCATTTTATGTAATATCACTTATTTTGTTAAAGAATCAAAGAAAACCTAAAATATCATGTATTCCTTCATTCTTAACGACATCTTCCAACGTTTTCATGTCTCTTTTATAAAAGACAAATTTGATTTTAATTCTTTTTTTGATCAATTCACTTTAAATCACATGGGCTATCAAATTCTTAATAGTTAAATGAATTGACCATTTTAATGGTAGTAGTGATCAATTCCTCCACCTATTTACTAGTTTTGGTGAAGAAATCATTGTTCAGAGTCACTTCTTAATTATTGATGATGAGGCTACATTTTCTTAACTTCCTCTAGATCCTACTTCAATGTTTCCAAATTTGACATCTCCAGCCAACGTTCAGCCTCGGATCACTTTACTTTAAGGGGGGTTTGATTCATTTCGAAACATCACGATGTGTCACTTTACTTCATGAGATTCCTTCTCACCTTTTACCTTTAGATAATCGAATTTTTTTAGGTGTTACTTTGGGAGAGAATTTAGTGATCTTAGATATCTTTATATATGAGGCTTTAAGATGTACATTTTAATGTATTTTGGATATTTAGATATTTGATGTTTGATTTTTCTTGTATATTTAGATATTGTATGGTACATTTGACATATTCTATATGATATTAACTTCTCCTCTTTAGAGATATCAACTTATATTATTTCTCTCTTTCTTTGTATATAGATTGGAATCTTTGATATTTGATTAGTTATGTTTATATGGATATCTTTTTCATGATTCCAAAAGGGAGAGCAATTATGATTTTAATTATTTTTTGTTTAACTAAAGGAAGTTTTAATCTATGTTTTAATGGTGACAAAACATATTTATTACTAATAATTTATTTGTGTTGGAAGTCCATTAAAAGTTAGGAAATTGGATGATGTGTAAGAACATATTCTAAAACCCAAAAAGGATGTCTTTTGAATAGAAATTATAGTTTACAAGAAATTAACATGAAGAACAAAATGAAGGAAGTGATTAAGACCAGGATAATTCAGGTTGAATAAGTTTATATTTGTAATTTTGTGTGTGTAAATTTTATCTTAATGTACTCAATAATCTTAGAGCCTCAATGTTTGCATAGTCAATTACATATTAGGTTTTTCCATATAGTATTTTATAACCAAGAGAAATTTTATAAAAAATTTTAAATAAAGCTCCATCGATGCATTACATATTATGGGAAACTTTTTTATTGTGTTTAGATTAGGTTTAGTCGAAAAAAATAGTTTTGAGAAGTTTAAAAAAGTTTGGAAATTGTTTACAAAAGGTTTGGAATTGCATATGATTGGAAAATTTACATATGTTTTTGTAAGGAAAGATATATTTATTTTTTAAAGTTTAATTGAAAGGTCTTGGTATATAAAATTACTTTAGAAAACTTTTGGAACTTGATAGAGTTAACTTTTGATGAAAAGGTGATTTTGAGAAGTTTGAAAAATGCATAAAATTTCATATATCATTATATATTTGATTTTGATTTTAATTAAATAGTCCTTAAAAATACTTTTAGGAAGTTTTGAAACTTGGTTGAATTGATTTTTATACAAAGGAATTAGTTTTGGGTTGATTTGATATATTTAGAAGTATGTTGAATTTGGGAAATTGATTGTCGAATAGACTGGCCAACTATTTTGCTAAAGGTACCAATGGGGAGACTGGTCAACCAATCTTAATGATCGATTAGTAGGAGCTACCGGTTGACTAATGGGCATCTTTACAATATAATATTAACTAGTTTTTTTACTCTAATAGTTTTACGAGTTAAGGTAATGGTTAGATTGACCTTTTAATTAATCTTTTATATAAATAAATAATCTTAAGCGTGTAGAAAAAGCTATTTGGTGCTTTAAATAAATTAAGAGGCAACTTTATGATTTAAAAAAATGTTTTTAGGTTGTTATAAGTTGTCTTTGAAAGTCTAAAGCCTTGGTTGCATTCATTATCATTTTATGAGCCTTTGAGCATTGTTTTGATCAAGTAAGAAAGATTATACTTTTGGTTTTAATCTTAGCTTGAGTTGAATTGGGACTTGATTATTGAGGTTAAATTTTAATATAATTGTTGACTGTTACTTTTCACCTTAAAGTAAGATTGTTGCTATTCGCCTACTTAAGGAAGATTTTGAGGGTTTCTCTTCACCGCGAAAGAAGATTGTTTAGGGTTGCTTTTCATCTATTTAAAGAAAATTGTAAGGATTTCTTTTCACCCTAAACAAGGTTATTTTATAGTGAAAATTTCAAGTGGAATCATAAAGAGTAGGTATAAGCAAAGGATTAGTTGGAGAACTACTATAAAAATTAGTTTGAGTATTCTCCCTTTGCTACACTCTTTTCTTTATAAAATATTATGTTTGTTAGTGAATTATATTTCCATAATGTTCATCTTATTAAAATTGCCTAAAGTGTGGTTGAATTATTATAGCATTTGTTCCATCACAAAAATTGGTTTATGTTTAAATTTTAGAAAAAATTTAAACACCTAATTTATCTTCCTCTTTAAAAAGTTTAGAAGCATTGAAAATTTGAAAAAGTACATAAATTTCCATAGATCAATAAATATTTAAGTTTTTATTTTAATTGAAAGATCTTAGTCCTAAAAAATAATTTAAAGGCATTTTGAAACTTGGTTAAATTGGTTTTTATGCAAAGGAATTGGTTTTGGGTTGATTGGTTAAGTTTAGAAGTATGTTGAATCTAGAAAAATGGTTTTCAAATAGGCTAGTTGACTAATTTGTTAAGTGTGGTTGACTAATATGCGAATTTTAAGGAGATTGGTAGATTAATGGGAGTTAATGGTCGACCAAAAGGTGTCTCTACAACAATATAGTTGCCAGTTTTTGGTATCTAACTATTTTATAAGCTAAGGTGATGACTAAATTGGCCTTTTAACTATTTTTTGAGTATAAATACATGGTCTTAAACATGTAGAAGAAGTTTTTTGGTATTTTGAATGAGTTGAGAGACTGAGTAACCACCTACTGGTCCAATATTAGCCCTATTACTATTCGACCATTCTCTTCAGTAACTGGTTTTTAACACTTTTATCACTTTTTAATGCATTCCATGTTTTCTAAAACATATCCAAACTATACTTTTTTTTTTATAAACATTAACTCATACACACTTTAAGATGGTTTACCAATCTTTATTATAACTACCTATTGATCAATTACTAATCCTAACACTATTTGACCATTCTCTCCATAAACTAATTTTTAACATGTTTAGATTAGTTGATTAACGAGCTTCAATGGTCGACTTGTGAGCAATAAATCTACAACAGTACAACCCAGTGGCTAGTTTCTAACAAGAAAATGAGCATTTATGGTTTTTAATGTATATCAATAGTAACAAACAGCTAATTGATGGATTTTCTCCCATAAATAGATGTGTCGAAGTACTTTTAATATATCCTATTGAATTTCAAGTAAATCAAAGCTATGTAGTGATTGGATTGAGTAAAAGAAGCGATTTTATGATGTGTCATTGTGCATTTTAATGCATTTGGTTTTGGTTTTGGTTGTGAGTTCTTTTTTTAAAATATTTTGGTTGATTAAGTGAAATTATTTTTTGGGGTATTATTATTATGAACTTGTTAATATTGAAGTTATAAAGGTTACTGCTTGATAAGTGTTGGTCTTCACCTGTGAAGAAGATTGATATAATAAAATTTTCAATAAGTAGTTAAAGAACAAACGTAAGTGTGAGATGTATACCAAATCATTATAAATTTAATTTGCCTTTCTCTTCTCTATTTCTTTACTTTACAAGTTAGATTTAATTTGAGTTATATTGTAATTTTAATTCAATATATTGTTACATATTCTTCCAAAACATATATTGTTACATATTATGCATCTTATGTATGATGAATTTTTCAATTAGGTAAAGATTTAGAAAATTTTAAAATTACTTGATTTATGCTCCTCCTCTTCTCCTAGGTGCTATATAAAGTCGATAATATAATTATTAATGTGACAAATTCTTAAGTGACTTATCGCATCAATAGTTGATGTGGTCCTTAAAAAAAACTATTTGAGGTCTTATTAAGATTTACATAAGTTGTTAATGTGGTATAAGCTCATTATAAAATTGTCATTCAACAAAAAATTGAATTTTTGTCAATCTTGACATTTTTTTTAATAGTTTACAAATACTATAAAATATTAAACATTTTAAAAAATATAAAATATTTTTTAATTTTCACATTAATATTAAAGAATAAAACATAATGTTACTCCAAACTATAATAAAGAGCAAAAACTACAATTATAATATTACAATAAATAAAAATTCTTCATTGTAAAAAATCATGACAAATCTAAAGAGCAAAGATTTGCATAGGCTTCTATCTCCAACAGGCAAAAATGGGATTTGACCGGAGACCAAGACAGAGAAGAAGAAGAAGTTGGTGATGTTGGAGGAGAAGGATAGGAAGACCGTGAAGAGAAAAAAGTGGAAGGGACGATGTTGCTTGTGGGGTTGCGAACACTGAAAGGCACAACATCTTCAAGCAACCCCTGAGAAGCCATAATCGTCTCGGAGGAGCCTAAACCCGCTGAGTTAGGCGGGTGGCTAGAGGATTCCAAGAGCTCGTGGGGTTGGGGTTCTGATCCCAAGATGGTTCTTTTGAGCTTTTTGGGTGGTTGCCGCTCGGATTGGTCTAACAAAAAATATGGATAAATGAAATGTAAATGGAGGCCTTCGTAGGTTACGATGAGTGTGTCTTGCTCATCGCTTGACCTCTCCACCTGCTTCTTTGCACCGCACCTCGGATTCGTGCATTTGTAATAACTCCTGTTGGTGTCACACGAAATTATTGCCTAAATAAATAATATGGGACACGTAAACGAAGTTATAGATAAGAACGTTTACCTTGGATGTGGGTTATTCTTGATAGCTTTTTGGCCATACTTCCTCCATTTATAACCATCATCAGTCATCTCATTTCCACAGCTTTTGAGTTTAAGTGTATACTTGTGATTCTCCGTCTTACTCAATGAAATTCTGTAACAAAAACCTTCATAACATTAATGTTTAAAAAGAACGGAGGACTGCAAAAATAAAAACTTAATTTCAGACCTGGCTTGTGAAACTGCTTGGACTTGGTCTCTTCTGCTAGTGATAGACAAAGCTTTCTCTATATCTTGGATTGTTGGCCCTGAATACAAAGTGGAAGTGAACTGGTTCATAGCTTGTTGATTCATGAAGCTTGGTTCGGTGTCAAGAGGCTCTTCTCTTCCACCAAGAAAAGCGGTATTTACTTCCTCCATTGTTGCTCCTAACACAACTCTGGTCGGTTGGTGCTTCAAATGAACACTATATCTACTACTAATGCTCAGTAAAGCAAGATTGAAAGTGACAAGAGTAGAGTAGCAGAAGACGGGGAGGAGAGTGGAGTAGATGAAGAGGAAGTTCTGTGAGCTTGAGTTGTAAAAGCAGCAATGTTGAAATATATCTATTGTCTGTTTCCTGTTTATAACTCTTTTAACGTTTAACCAGACATATGCAAATTATTGGTGTATTGGCCTATTGGGTCATTTCTATGATCCTTCAGCAGTATGATATGTCAAGATTTTCGGGACCTTCTTAAATTTTGTGTTTTAAATGTGCTCTTTGCATGCCAAAGTCATTGGCAGTAAAAAGTGGTGATGCTTTCGAGCAAGTTGATGATTGTAGAGGAAAAGAAAAAAGTTGAGGTGGTTTACGAGTAGTCCTCAAACTTTTCATGGTTCAATGCTCGCCTTCCATAAATGGTTATCCCACCTTTTTTACACTAGTTATCTCTTACACTGTTGCATGCTCAAGTTTCACTATCTATCATCTTTGTCTTGTTCTCTCGTTTTTTGACGGGACTGGATGAACTTTGAGGTGGCCCATTTTTCCACCTGACCGACGATATCATCCATAAATATCATCGCAAATATAATATTAAGATCATTTTGATAGGGTGTTTTAATTGGTCTGAGGACCAGTCACTTGATTTGTAAATGCTATTTTGTTTACAAGATTGGTAAGTGACAAAGTTTATCTTTAAAAAATCAGTCTTGCTAGATTTAATCTACAAACATAATCAAGGATCTAATTATATGGTCTTATTGGTAATTATTAAAAGAAAATATTTAAATGATTTCTTACACATCAATAAATAATTTAAAATATTTAAATATATTTTAGATAATTTTTCTATGATCTCTTGTGGCAATCACAAGTCATTTTTCTCTATCTAATTTTCCTTGCATTAAAAATGGAATGTAGACTTCCCTAATCGTCATAGTCAATCCTTTAATGTATTTGTTGGTTGATTCCATGCATATAAACAAAAGCTATTTAATACCCCAAAGTCTACTCAAAGCTTGTCAACAAATTGAGTCAATAATGCATGAAGACATAGTTGATAAATTCAGTTGAAGAAATAGACAACCAAGGTATAGTGTGATAAGAACGTAGGGGTTAGTGGCTAATATTATAAAGAGGAGAAGCCTATCTTCAACACTAGAAGACGACGACCTTAAATGGTTGCTTCAAAGTGAGGGAAGTTAATTCTGTATCTCGACATGGGTTTGACTTTGCGGAATCCTAGAAAACCCAGAAGGACATGAACGAGTGACGACAATGGATGTGGTTGACTTGTAAAGTGGGCCTAGGTTTTGGTCCCTTAGTCTTTGTCGGAACTTCACGAGTTCCCGGCCTAACCCTAGAATAAATACAAAGAATTGCCTCTGGAACCAATCAATCCATGATCTTGATGGAGCTTCGGTTGCATGTGAAAGATCGATCAATCTTGCCAATGCTGACATCAAAGGGCTCTGATATTCTATATTTGATCTCATGCATGCATTGTCAGTAAATATACTTCCAACAGGTTCATAAAGTCACTTATAAAATGACAAATAAGGAGGCTATCTATCTTCATTACTTCACGGGCAGAGTTATCTCGTGGAGAGACCGACCCTTTAAGGCTGAGTTTGAGTTTTGTTTTTAAATTTTATTTTCGATTTTGAGTTGGAGTGCTCCAATTTGACTTCAAATCTAATTAAATATACTTTTTAATCAACTTTAAATTTGAATATGTTACTTTTTACAATTGATTAAATCTAAACAAATTGTCAAATTCATGTATGTTGATCAAATTAAACTTAGTCATTTATATTCGATTTGAATCTAGATTAATTTATCATATCTAATATCTACATCTATAAGATTATTAATAATTTTTTGTAAACAAAATCAGCATACATTTAATTGCAAAGATAGTAGTCTATGTTTTTTTTTTTTTTTTTGGGTCTAGCTCCGTCCCTTCAGTTACAAATATTGAATATTGAAAGGTAAAGCTTCTAATAAAGCTATGTATTTATAATATTACTATTATCTTATTATCTTCTTTTATTAATATAAGAGATAAGTAATTATTCCATGTTAAATAATTTTAATTTCCTAATTAAATTTGTAATTTTTTTAATAAATATCTTAATAATGTAAAATATCTCTCGGACAGAAAAATGAAAGGTAAAACTTTGGTTTCGATTTTATTTATATGAATTGGCCTTTATATGGGCATAATGTACAAAGCTAAAGATCAATTATAATATAATACAAGTAAAGCAAGATGAAGAGAATCTCTTTGTTGCATTCACTTAATCTTTTAGAATAACAATATAGCTATCATTAGTTGGGATAAGTCTTGTGATCAGGTTCAAGATAAGGTAGCTGGAGATTCAGAAGCCCATACAAAGATAATCAAGTCTGAAGCCTAAAGAAAGGAAGACACATTAAGTAGAGCCCAGGAAGGTCTTCAGAATTGAAAGAGAACGAATCAAAAAGAAGAGGGGCTTGAAAAAGTTTTAGGTCTGAAAATCAAATTGGGAAAAAAAATAAGGGAATTAGGATTCTTCATCTTTAGTGGATTTTGTCATGCCTCTGTAAGCTAGACGATATAGATCATGTACAACGCATAAGTTGAGGAGCAACAACTAAAACAGTGAGTGAGGGAGAGGCTTAGTGGAAATGTCTGCGATCTGGCCGTTAGAAGAGACGAGAAGTAAGTGGATAACATCATACTTCAGTTTTTCATGAATGACATGGTAGTCAAGCTATATGTGCTTCGTCTGTTTATGAAAAATAGGGTTTTCAGTTATATTTATGGCCGTCTTGTTATCACAATAGAGATAGAAAGGTTAAAGATAATTGATGGTAAAGTCGCAAAGAAGATATCAGAGCCATTATAGTTCTTATATGGTTGAATCCAAGGCATAATACTCTGCTTTTGATGAGCTCTTAAAGATGGTAAGTTGTTTCTTGGATTTCCAAAAGATTAAGGAGGATAAAAAAAAACACAAAAATCGATAATGAACTTGCGAATGTCAAGCAAGTGCTCCAATCGGAGTTTGAGAAGGCTCTAAGCT
>JAOXYD010000005.1:26471591-26496956 GCA_028565735.1 Pinacopodium congolense
AACAAGAAAGTAAAACAGAAAAAAAGTCTTCTAAACAGGTTCTTAGTTAACAAAGGGAATATGGTAAAAAAGATAATGACCTAGACTTATGATTTTTAAACAATTTCAAGTTTTTAAAGTGATCAATCCATCTATTTTTAAAACTTAATTTTGAAATATTTCCCAAATGTGAAGCTTTTCATGAAACCTTAAAATATCTCTCATAGAAATTTGAAAGGAGGAACTTACATTGTGCTTGATATGAATTAATTTTGATTCACTTTGACTTTTTTTATTCATGCTTGTGCTTGCAACAATGGCTTGATCTTCAATTAATTTTGATTTGCTTTCTCAATTTTTAGATATTTTCTTCTCATTTTAGTTTCCTTAACTCCTTGGACTACATTGCCTTCCATTGTTGCTTGATCATTTATACATCTCTTCATTCTTTGATAAATTGAATTATTAATATCACAAAACGTTAAGGTCATATTTGTTATCACTTCTTTTTTTTTATTATTTAAAAAATAGAAATCAAAGAAGAAAACCTATTTGCTACATTATATTTTGGTTTTTTGTTTTTGAAATACAAAAACCAATACATAAATAGAGAAACAAAAAACATCTATATTTTTTCATATTAAAAAAAAATTTCAAAATAGATATTTTTTTACTTTGAATAATTGACATAATCTATTAACTAATATGTATTTTTAAGGTATACATGAGTATTTTGATCTAAAATTTTGAATTTATTTCATATTTTAATGTTATCATTAAATTAGATTTTGTAATTATAAATCTGAATCAAGTTGGTTTTTGTTTTTAGTTTTTTCTTTTACAAATGTCAACAAATAGGTTTATAAAAATAAGAAACTAAAATAAAAAAATTAGAACAAAAAAATAGGAGCAATACCAAACGATCATAAAATGATTAGTATCAACATATTTTCTATCTTTAAAATCATAAAGAACCCATGAATAAGATTGAAATCTCTTCAAGAAAGCTAAATCAAATTTATAAAGGAACTAACCTTTTGATTATAAGGAATTAAGAATTAAGTTCATAAGTTTTGAACATTATAAATAAAAAATTCTTTAATAAATTAAAATTTTCAATAAAGAATAAGAGAGAATGCACTAACAATTATAAAAAAAATAAGCAACTCTAAATCTCAAATCTAATGGACCATAAAAAGTAGCTCTTGAGGACCAAAGTTATTCCCTATGTTAAGATGCCATAGTAAAACCATTTAGAGCTATAAGCTACCTACGAGCTAGAGGAGGATATATAAATGATATATTCTTAAATTTTCTGAGTTACTAAGTAAGTTAAGTTTTGAAGATAATTTATTTTAAGTGGAGAAGAATGTGAGACCATTAAATATTTTTATTTGATACTTGTCTATAGTTTTTTTGTATTAAATTATTTTTGAATTGCTTGTATTAGATATAACACAAGTTCTAGGAACTTTGTGATGATTGTTTTCAATAATTGTTACTGAAAGGCTTATAATTGATTATTTGAGAGAATCAAATAATTTTGGTTAAGGGAGATTGGTAACTAGATGTTCTAGTTTCAATTTTAAGGAAGAATCAAGAGCATCAATCCATCAACCATTTAGTTAATCAAAATTTATATGACATTGTTTTGGAAATTGATAAAAGGATTGATTAAATGGAGTATATTTATTGATCGAGTTTGGATATTCTTAGGGATATTGATCAAATGAACATTACATATTGGTGATAAAACTAGGATTTGTTTTTCTAATATATCAATAGATAATAAGTTACCAATAGGCAATAACTTTTAACCTTTCATTTAAGAAAAAGTAGTTTTTATTATATTTATTTTTTAGTTTCCACAAATATAAAACAAAAAGGATTGAAAGATCTCAAAAGAGAGTGATATGGAAGAAGATGGAAGATTATTTAGTGAAAGAGAAAAGGATTCTCTTAGTTTTTATTAATTGTAAAAGTGGTTTATTTAGAGTTCAACTATTTTGTTAAAGGAGAAAGGTTGTTTCATATGTGTTGTATGTAAGGTACATCAATTCAGGTTATAGGTTTTGTGATTGATAGTTTTTGTATTCTTAAATATTGTTTATATGATTAATTTTGTGTTTCATGCTTGGAATTATTATAATTGATAATATTTTATGGAAATCTTGTCTAAGGGTTGCGAGAAATTTGGAATTTTGTTAAAATTTTAATTTACAAGTGTTAAGCATGTTACTAAGTGTGGAATTACATGATTGTTACCCTATTGTTATATTATACCTACGGACTATTTAGGGATCGTGTAGACACCATTAATGCATAATCGGCTTTGTTTGGATTTTTTTACTACATTAGTTTTAATACAGGATTGTATGATGGGAGTTATCACAATTGTTGACTGCATTACGGTATAAGATTAATGAGATGTGAAATGGTGTGATTGATGGTTAAAGCTTATTTGCTGGTACTAAAATGAGGTATATATCATTTTGTTGTTTGAAACATATCAACCAGAGTTAGATAAATGAGGTGGGGTACTAATCTATTTATTAAAGATCTCATTTGGCGCCTATCATAGACAAGTATAAAAAATTGTGTGATTTTTGGAACTTTTGGTCATTTTATTTTAAGATATTATGTTGTCAAGGATAAAAAAAATTATATGTTTTTACATATTAACTTATCTTTATATGACGGATTTGGACTTTCCCTTCCGAAGATCCATGTAGCATTAGCAAACTTCATGATTCAGGATTACCTACCACGGCTTGAATGCTAGTTCAGCCTCTCACAAGTACTTCTTAAGACTACTTTGATCGAATACTTGGTGGAAGCAACTTAAAATATGAAAGATGGCTAAGAACACAAGATAGCTTTGAAGAACTTGGAGAGAGCAGCTCTCTTTATTACTTCAAAGAAAGCTATACATTTAGAGAGAGAATATAAATGAGAGGAATGAGATATGTTATAAGTGAAGACCCTTACCCCTTATGTAGTCCTCCACCTCTTCAATGGACGGTAGGGATTTATTTGATCTAATGGCTACAATGAATCTCTAGAATGTTCTACCACCTACTCCCACTTACCCCAACCTACCACATTAATTACAAGTGGGGCCCCAGAGCCTCTTACCTATTCTAGATGTGTGGAGAGTCTTCTAGAGAATTATGGGTCTTTCCTTCTGAACTTGATATATATTCCCTTTTTATTTATTTTTAGGTTAGAATTCTAATAAGAAGGGGTAGGTATCAAGATAGGGTGTGATCTCGACCTAATACTACTACAAATAACCATGGATAGAGAGAGGCATTTATTTTGTGACCTTAATCATGTTTCAAACTAAGATAAATATTTTTCATCATGTTTATTATTGGGTTGAATTATTTCTGCAATAAGTTAATAATGCATTCTTTTCTTTTTTTTTAGTTGAAGTAAGTTAATTATTATGAGATTGAACATATTAAGTCTTAACCTAATGGTGAAACATATGGTTAAGCCTTGTTGTTGTGGTAGATTGAACATATTAAGTCTTAACCTAATGGTGAAACATATGGTTAAGCCTTATTGTTATGGTCTATATCTAATCAATTATAATTCATTTTCACTAAACTAAGACCAACTAAAGACAAGTGTACCTTTGTCACTAAGTACTATAAACATTGAATACTGAGAGTATCATTTCCTCAGGGACCTATTTGTAAGTACTAAGACACCCAATGTTTAATTATCTAGACAATCTAAATGTTGAATTATTTAGCACTTAAGAATTAAATAAAATAACTAGACTAGCTAATTAGAATGTAATCACTAATTAACTAATTAAAACTCCTTTAATCATTTAAACTAATTAAGGTTTCATATTTTAGTGGATTAATCAACTTAAGAAATTAAATGTTGGAATGATCTACGATATACTTCACTTAACCACGATATTACCAATGGTTATAGATATACCCTTTCTCTTTTAAATTATTTATTTAGTCTATATACAACTTAGAATAAGAGGCATAAAGATCAAGAAGCCTAAACCCAAGGTCTCTATATCTAGGAGTTCCTCGAAAAGATTCTAAAGTTTGATCTAGTTCTAAATTTAATGGTGTTACCTAATTGATTTTTTAATGATTAAAAGCCAACACTTATGAATTCCTTAATTACCTATCAGTCTAAATTACGTAATCAGGCTAAGTAGGTTAAAATTAAACACACAATTAGATAAAAATGTTCCAATTAAGCAATCATAGCCCATCTACTCTCCTAACTTTATCTAAACCAATTTACACATTTATTTGTCAATGAATGTAAAGATGTAATAATAAAGAACATATTCATTGATTAAAAACAAAATATTGAGTCCATAAAAATATAAAAGAAAAATTTAAAGGAATTCCTATTAATTCCTTACCCTTATTGTCACTTGAAAACTTTTACAAGTTCTAATTGCTAATACAATAATAGGTAAAATAAAAGAAAATAAAAATCTTAAACACACTGTTTAACTCTCTTTTTTCCTTTATAGTTTCTCTTTATATACCTCTAGGTGGTTTCTAGGCCTAAAAAACATAAAACAAATATGGATTTGTCTTTTTATCTTATAACAATCTCTTTCAAGACCCAAATTTTTAGTCTATAATGGCAGTTAAATATGGGGATCAACTACATTGTTTATAGCTGTTGTTATTCTTCTGTCCTTAAGTATCATTATAAGGACAATATACAATCCAATAATAGCAACGTTTATGATTACCATTTTCCTTTTGTCTTCACCTCTAACTATAACGATAGTCTCCCATGAACACATTGATGTTGTTAAGGCACAATATTAAGCTTCTGTCTGATTTCATCAAAAATTAATCCTTTTCATCCAATTGTTTCCAAAATCTTAATAAACTTGAAAAAAAAACTAATAAATAGTATGAATACATGCTTTTAATAAGGCCCTGTTCGGTTTAGATTTTTTGTAAGATTTTGGTTTTTTATTTTCTAGACATAAAAAATCGAAAAAACAACATCACAGAAATAAAAAAAAAAACAAATACAGCATAAAGATTGAGATAGATAACACAAAAATCCATGAAAATACCCAAAATCCAATACAAAAATACAATAACTACAACCAAAAGTGAATCAAACGCCCCCTAACTAAAATAATTGAATATTATATTCTAAAGACCATCTATTTTATCTACTAATAATTCTCCTATACTAGAATTATTGCTTGTCCCCAAGTAACCTACTTAAATGCTTATAAAGAAATGTTCCAAAGGTAGACAAAGTTAATCAGGTACCTTAATATAAGTCCATGCAATTAAATACAGCTAGTACCATCTAATTTGAGTTTGATTATATATTAGCACAAATAGTTATGACATATAGCAAAGTTATTTCCTTATACATAATACTAAATCTCAAGAAACCTACATAGATAATCATGCAAACTCTTCCTAGAGTAATCTAACTAGCCAGTATGTCCTTTATTTCAATCATTCAATCATAAAAAATCATCAAAAAAATTCTATGCAACTAATTACTCACATTGATTTACAAGTGGATTAAATTTAATTCATGCTTTTCAAAGTTTAACTTGAATCACAAACTTTATTCTATATACAAAATGAACACATATAAGTTACATGCATGAAATTTCAAAACACATTCACATTCACATTCTTTATTTATTAATAAGGTATAAACTTGAATGAAAGCATTTAGGGCTTGTTTAAGAATTTTCCTATCTTTTTTATGTGAAAGTAAACACCTTGTTATAAATGTTCTTGATCACTCAGTTAGGTTACTCTCTTAAATGGTTGCTAGCACCACTTTTTAACTTCGACCCTTTTATTAATATGAAGCCAGTAGTGGAATTTTTATGCTCACTTATTCACATCTTTTTTAAATGATACAATGCTTGAAGGAAACCATGCTTAGCCATGCATATGCATTTTACATATAAGATATCATAATGATCATCAAGTATTTATTGTCCAAAGTTATAAAGCAAATTGAATTTCCTTGTTCACCAATACTCATAACTAGTTACTTAGATTTTTTAAATCAAAATCATAATACATATTTTTAATCCTTGTTTGAGTTCACATAAAAATCCAAACATAGCTTCATTGTAAACTTAACATCATGTAACAAGAATCAATTATATTATATAATTCACAACCATAATTAAAAAACAATCCATAACTAAATAAAAATTATTCCATAGCAACTACACTAATCACATTGACCACATCAAGGCTTACAAATTAACAATTAACTAACTCTTAGAATAATTTTCAAATGAGATATATGAATTAGCTACTAAAGTGCTGACATAATTTAAGTATATATCAACTAGATTTTCTATTCCCTTTATACCTCCTCACACTTAATTGAATATTGTCTCAAATATTTATATACCAAAATAAGAACTATAGAAGGAGATAAAATACAAGAGAAAAGAAACCAAATTTGTGAGAGTATATATCACTAAAATTACAGGAATCGAGAGAAAAGGGATGTTTCATAGCATAAAAAACATTAAAAACCAATTCCTTATATTAAAATATTAAGATGAGCATCTGTATTGCACATTAATAATTTTACTTGCGATTACCATAAATAGTCTCTTAAGGATTTTAGGGATGTCCCAATCCTCTTCCATATCCAATACTAGGAAATTCACTGGAAAGATAAATTTATCCACTTTAGCAAGGATGTCTTCAATGACTCCCCAAGGATATATGATTGAACGATTTGCCAATTGTAATGAAAATGTTGATGCCATTGGCTCTTCTACTCCCAATTTTTTAGAAAATAGATAAAGACATTAAGTTAATACAACTCCTAAATCTATTAGGGCTCGATAGTATAAAGGATGGTAAAAATCCTTAGGTCTTCTAATTTTTATGAAAACTTCTTTAATAAAATGATTAAACAATCCTCATTTAATTTAATAGTTGCATGCTATTATAATCTTCTCTTATTATATAAGATTTTATGCTAATACTTTCACAAAAAGAACATTAATGTGTCATTTATTAAAGATATGTAGAAACCTACTAAAATGCTTATCCAAATGATCACCTTTAAATCTTTGAGGATAAGGTATTTTAAGTCTTATTGGAATGATGATTAGATCTACAAATAACCTAAGATGACCTTTTTTTTAGCTAGTTCTTGTTTTATCTCCTTGTTAGCCTCTCGAGTCACTCCTTTTTTACTCTCCTACATCACTTCCCTCTCTTTAGCTCCTCCTAACTCCTTTCCACATTTAGGTGAGATTGCTTTAACTTGCTTTCGCAAGTTAGCCTTAATTATGCTAGGCAGCGACCTCAATATCCTTTCCTTTATAATGTTGGCAAGCTTGCTCATCTAGTTTCTCTAAATTTCTAAGTGATGCCTTTTAATTTTGCATCCTTATCTCTTGATTTTGAATCCTTAATTCTTGATTTTGCATCCTTACATCATCAAATGAAGAGATATATTTAGTTAAAAACTCTTCTAAATTAGATAGTGATAAGGATATGTTGGCTTTATAACTTAGAGGTAATGCTTTGAGTGTTAGAAGCTTGAGGTTGTCGCAATTGATTATTGCTTCAGGAAATTTTGGCATCATTCATCCTTAATTGTAAGTGTTTGAATAAGAGTTTCCTTTCCTAATGTAGTTTCCCACATAATATGCTTTCTCTTATTCTTACACAAATAGATTCCCCATTTTTTAAGCTATGGATCTGTGAGAATCGCCACCATAATGATAACATATAACTTGTTTTCACAGAGTTAGATTCAAACTCCCTTTTACACTTTGTATTAAACTCTCTAGCTTCTTAGTTAAGACATTCATTTAAGTAACTAATTCCATTAAGTTTTTTTTACCACATATACATTAGTAGTCCTTAAAAAATGACTCTTTGAATGGTATATAAATTATTTGTGGCTATCTTCTCAATTAGTTTATAGGCCTAATTTGATGTCTTCCTTATAAGATTTCCTCCTATGGTTGCATTTTTGTTTATTATCAATGGTATAACTCCAGTATAAAGTATATCTACTTGATGCCATATAGAAAAATTTTGACTTAGGTACCTTGCAAACATATCATGAATCTCTCCCATGCCTCATACAAGTTTTCATTCTTGTACTGGGTAAAGGAAGTGATCTCCGTCTATATCTTTGTAATCTTGTAGGTAGAAATAATTTTACCAAAAATAGCTTCATCAGCTCCTCCAATATGGTTATTGATCCTAACTATAGAGTTGCTAACCATACTCTTACTTTGTCCCTCAAAGAAAAGGGAAACAATTTCAGTTTAGTTGTATCTTTTGATACTCCATTTTGCTTGAATAGATCACAAATATCCAAGAATGTCTCAAATTAGTATTTAGATCTTCTAAGGATAGTCCTCCGAATTGAAATGTTTTAACCATTATAATGATGTCATAAGGAATCTTGAAATTATTTGCAGTGACACTTGGCCTCTCGATACTGGAAATAGGTCTGTTTTTATTACCTGTGGTCAAATCTATCATCGTAGGATGCCTTCTTTCCTCTTGATGATGCATGATAACCTCTTTTTATTACTCCATATCTACTAGATATGGCTTGAACTGCACCTGTTCTTTTGAAATATCCTTTTCTTTTGGTTCACTACTTTAAGCTAACCTTACTTCTTTTCTTAATCTGTGAGTAGTTTTCTCAATCTTAGCATCTAGTGGTAAGTTCTCAGGTTTTTGGCCATAAGTTTGCATATGAAAGATAAAACATAAATTAAAAATGGAAATAAATAGCAGGTAAAGAGAAGAAATAAAGCATGAAAAAGTGAACCAAATAAAAAACTAAACAAATAAAGTAAAAGAAACACATATAAAGTAATCAATACTAATCTATCCCTAATATTACAAAAATAGGTCGCTAGCAACAACACTAAAAATTTGTTGTGGTCTATATGTAATCAATTATAATTCACTTTCTATAATCTAAGACCAACTGAACGTAAATATACCTTTGTTAACAAGTAATATAAATAATGCATACTGAGTATCATTTCCCTAGGGTCCTAATTATAAATACTAAGTCACACAGTATTTAATTATCTAGACAATCTACAATTTGAATTATTAAGAACTTAAAAATTAAATAAAATAACTACACTAATTATTTAATTTAAACACTGATTGATGGGGTGTATTATATAGGATTTTAAGATATGATTTAATATAGTTTTACTCATACTTTGATGCCAAATTTCCTAATTTATGTATGTCATGAGTTAAAATGCAGGTTTAGATCTAATAAGTCAAGTTTTATGTGAAACAAGCCTAGTATAGGCAATAAAATGGTCAAGGTTGCAATTAGAAGGCTTTTATAGGTCCAAATGCAGAGGAAAAAGTCACATTTGTGATTCAAACTATGCAACCCATTGGACAAAAATCACAACCTTCCTCATGTCCATAATGTAAATCATGCAACATTTTGGACATAATTGTGACCTTTAACTACTATTATCAATGATGCCATTGTTCTTACTATTCATTTCCCTTAATATCCAGTTTCCAGATATCAACAATAGGAGGTTCTTGTACTGGATTGTTGATGTTTGATACTAAGCATCATTAATGTCTTTGATATTAGGATTTAACTTGGATTTTAAGTTCAATTAATTCTTTTTTATCCAAAAATGAATTAAAACCTAATAGAGAAGCATTTATGAGAGAAAAAGAGACTTAGAGGGCATTCACCTAGCAATTAGTTGGATTTTCTTTGTAAAATTATCTTTGGTTTTGATTTTCACTCTTTCTTATCATTGTATTCAATATAGGATTCATAAAAGTTGTGCTCTGAGATGAAAACACGCATTCTTTTTACTTTACATTATTGGTTTCTTTTCTGTTCCTTTCATTAGTTTATTATGCTATTACATTGGAATTGATTTTTAAACTCTTATTTAATTTTTTAAAGTTAGTTAATTAAATCATTACACTTTTCAAATTTCATTGTCATTATTTTGTTCATCAATTATGAATCTTTTGATGTTATTTGTTGTTTTCATCAATTTCAATATGTCAGGCTAATTTATTTTAGGTAAGTAAGCATCTACTGTTTTATTCTTTGAGTTGCATGATCTAAACTTATATGATTATGAATTAAATTAACCATTCTTTTAGCATTTAATGCTACCAAATAGTTGAATATAGGAAGTTTGTTTTAGATTATTGTTTTGGATATGGATATTTTCAAAGCATATTAGATTTATGATGCAAGAACTTATTTGTGTCTAAATGTTAAAATTTTAGTTAGAACATAATTTACATGTTTTCTATGTCCCAAGAATATCTTCTAACCTGTTTCCTATTACAATCATATATTTTTTAAGATTTTGTGTTCTCGTTTTTATTACTTTTATTTCATTAGTTACTTTTTTAACTTACATAAATTTAATTAACTAGGGATTTTATTCATCATCAGAAATAGGAAAATACTATATCAGTTCTTTATGAGATTGATCCTATATTACCTGTTACATTTATATAAGGTTAAATTTAGGTTAATTTTGGTGGCCTACCACAGTTTCACTAAATTTTTGGCGTCATTTATAGGGAATTGACATTAGCATTTTATATTTTGTTTGTTGTTGTTAATTCTATTTATTGGCCTCTATCATTTTTTTCTTATTTGTTTATATCTCATAGTTCTTCCAAGCAACAAAGAATATAGACATTTTCTATAGGAAATGGAGGATTTATCATTCTTCTGTTAATCTATTCTCACTCTCTTTAGTGGCAAATCATATTTGTTTTTAATAACTAGAGTAAGCTCAAAACATTTCTCCACCTAGAATTGAAAGCTCATTAACATTAAAAGAGGAGGTTGAAAAGAATATGGAGAAATCTACAGACAAAATTATAGAAGTAATGGTTCAACACCATTGCATTTTGAAAAGAGCTTGTTGCTCCCAATTTTAATCCTAATTTGCTTTATATTAATTGTTCTGATGATGAACTTGAATATAAAAGCAAACCTATATTGATTTGTTTATTGCTTATTTTTACAAGTTTTCGTGACAATAACTCTTTGGGTTGATGTTATATTACTGATCTAAACAAGTTCTTGAAGGAGTTTCATATAGTATGTTCGGGGATTAAGTTTGTTGGTGTCATAGTAGATCCACTAAAGTTAAAGGTTTTTGTTTTTTCCTTGGTTGATGCTGCCAAAGAACTGTTGCATGATTTACCAATAGGTCTATCACCACATGGTATTAGACATGATAAGTTTGCATTAGAGTATGTTTACTTAGTTGTTAAGTGTGTTATTTGAAGTGTTTAAGATGGTAATGTTATGTTTAGAACTTAGAACTATATTATTCTAATTTTATTATTGTTGTTTATGTGTTTTAAATGTTAAATGTTGATATTGGGTATGAATTGGATTTTATTTGTGTGAATGCTTAATGTGTTTTCATTTGGAGTTGTACTAAGAAACAAAGAGGAGAAGAAGGAGAGCAAATTGAAGAATCAAGCATGTCACGATTGTGACAAAGAGTGTAAGATTTTTAAAGTGAGCAATGCCACTATCATGGCCTTTATAGAAATTTAGGCACACAGTTTCCATATGTTTTCAAGGTTTTTGACATTTTTTGGGACTTAAGACAATTTCAAAACCTTATGAGTCATCCCTAAGGGCTTAAGAAGGATAAAGACATAAAAATAAATAAGTTTTGGATGCAACCAATAAGAGAGAACAAGATGAAACAAGGAGTTCATCAAGAATCCAGATTTTCTATATAAAGGATAAAAGAGAGGGATTACCAAACAACATCTTTTTTTTAATTTCTTTTCCATTATACCTTTTTTCACGAAGAATCTGATTATTTTGGGCCTTATTTACATTATGTATAGCTAGTATTTCTATAGGAATTACTGTTTAATTATTTTATTAAACTATTATCTTATTGATTCAATACAATATGTTTATGATGTTTATTGTGCATATTCCTTGATTCGAATAGGGGGATTGGATTAGGAAATTAATGTTAGGATGCGTAATGAGAGTTGGTACCCTAATAGACCTATAAAAATTAGGTTATTATTTAATTGAAGGGATATCTTAAATAATTGATTAATTACTTATAGGATTGCTTCATAAATATTTAGATAGTTAGGAAAGGTTTTGAGAGACCGAGAGATTGGAATTTAATTCCTATCTCATTCTATTAAGGACACTCAATTAGATCGCATGAGAGGGTAATCAAAGCTATAAGATATCTTGATTCAAATATAATTGAATCAATAGGGTAAAAGGAATCCAAAATAACGATAGAAGTAATTCTTATAGTTTATCTTTGGTTTCTCAAGTTTACTTTATCTTTGATTGTTAAATTGTTAGATTATTTTTGTTTATTTTAATTTCAGTTATTTCCATTTTATTTTGTGCCTTAAATAAAGTGTAACTCAAGTTATTAGATGACTAATCCTAATTCCTATTGGATGATATTGGTTATACTATAAAATCACGATCTATATACTTGTGGTATAGCATAAAAACTAACAAACAAGATGTAACGAGTGCACCTTGAGAAGTATTTTCTGTCATCATGAGCAAAAAATATCAGGAAGGAAGTCTATGTTATTAGATAAGATGTAGGCAAGTTACTACATAAGCACTATTAATGCTTCAAGAAGTTTTGTAGTAGTTGTCCTAATCATTAAATTAGTGAGCAACTTCTAATACATTATTTTTACAAGGGATTAACGTTTATAGACAAAAATATGATAGATACAGCAAGTGGCAAAGCATTAGTAGACAAGATATTAGATGATGTAAACTATGGCAACTAATTTATAATGCCATGAAAATAGAAATAATCGATCATGTTCTACAGATTAGGTTAAGGAAGTAAACATTTCAAAGTTAAAGTAATAAGTAGCCAAATCTCACATCCTTAGTAGATCAAGAAGTTATCAGTAGAGGATAAGCTAAGGCATGTGGAATTTATTCCTTCCCAAGCCATCCTTCTAACCCATATTACAAGATGGGAAACAAGTGTATGCAATTAGAGGATGTTAAGGATTGTAAAAGGGGTATGATCCTAACTCTATCTCTTATAATTTGAGGAAGAAGGATTATCCTAATTTTAGATACTAAAACAACTAATATGGAAGTGGTTCTAATTTCAAACCTTCTAATACCCAATAGTAGTAAGATTAAATTCTCTACTGGGATTTTACTAAGTCTAGTCACAGTTTCAACCTCGGCCTCTATATCAAAAATCACTACAAAAAAACTAGTGGAATATTATTGGAGGAGATAGTGAAAAGTTTAGCCATGAACACTTTGCAATTCTCATAAAACATGAGGAGTAGTTTGAAGAACTAAAAGAATCAAATAAATCAAATAGAATATTCTTTGGGAAAATTACAAGATCAAGGTCCAAATAGAGAGAAATCCTTAAGAGAATGCATGTGTTATTTCTTTATAAAGTCATAAGCAATTGGGAAGCCTTAAGAAGAAAAAGGAAGGACAAATCAGATGTTAAGAAAAGTAAGAGAGAACAATCTTGGAAAAAAGAGAAAAACCTTTGAAGGTAAGCGATATACCCTTTGTTATTACTAACCAAGTTTCCATTCTTTTTCCTCGCAGGTTAGCAAAGAATAAGCAATGGGAGCAAGAAAAAAGAGGTGTTGGAAGTTTTTCTAAAGGTAGAGTTTAACATACCTTTACTTAAAGCTATTAAGCAACTGTCGCTCTATGTAAAGTTTTTGAAGGATTTGTGCACAAATAAGCATAAGTTGAAGGGAAATGAAAAGGTTAATATGAGAGAAAATGTATTATCTATCTTGAAAAGGAAGATGCCTCCTAATTATAATGATCTTGGCATTTTCACTATTCCATATAGGATACATAACATGAGGTCTAAATGGTGTAGGATTTAGGAGGTTCTATTAATGTAATAACACCTTTTGTTTTCAAAGATCTTAATTTAGGTCCTCTAAAAGAAACTCGTGTTAGTATTCAATTGGTTGATCACTTTAACACTTACCCTGAAGGGGTGACTAAAGATGTCTTAGCCTTGGTGAACAAATTTGTTCTTGCCATAGATTTTTATGCTTTAGACATGTAAGATGAAGAATCTCCTAATCTGTCACCTATCTATAGGGAGACCTTTCCTAAAGACACCTCATCTAAAAAGTGATATCTATATCAGGGTGTTAACTATGGAATTTTATATGGAGGTGATACGATTCAACATCTTTAATGTTATACGGTATCTTACTAATGATGAGTCTATTTCTAATATAGATGTTATTGAGTCATCAATAAAACAATTGTATTCCTTTTCCTCCAATGATTCATTAGAGGTCTCTTTGACAACTTTAATGGAGAAAGAAGTATACACTCATTTAACAAAATAATTTTGATCCAAAAGCAAAGTTGGAGGAAGTTGTTTCCTCTATAGAGACAATCCCTTATAAGTATAGTAGGAGTATAGCTTAATTCTTTTATTTTTTTCCCATTGTTACTAACATATTGTTAGCTTTTGTTATGTAGGCCCTAAAAGTAGAATTAAAACCATTATCTGGTCACTTGAAGTATGCATTTATATGAGAAAAAAATACCATACCTATTATAATTGTGAGTAATCTTACTCTAAATTGGGGAGATAAGCTAGTTTAGGTGCTCAAAGAGTATAAGACAACATTAGGATGGATAGTTGGAAACCTAAGCCCCTCTTTACGCGTGCATCACATATTTTTAGAAGGGGGTTTACACCTGTAAGGTAAACACAATGACGACTTAACCCAATAATGATGGAAGTAGTGAAAAAGGTGCTGCTACTTAAGCTTTTAAATGTAGGTGCTATCAATCCTATTTTAAACAATAAATATGTTAGCACATTACAAATAGTTCTTAAGAAGATGGAGATTATCGTGGTGGAAAATGACAAAAGAGAGTTTGTGCCTACCTGAGTTTAAATAGGATGGAGAGTTTGTACAGATTATTAAAAGTTAAATTCTTTGAATCAGAAGGATCATTTTTCCTTACCGTTTATTGATTAAATGCTTGAGCATCTTGCCTGTCATATTTATTATTATTTTCTTGATGGCTATTCAGGTTATGTACAGGTGGCTATAGCTTTGAAAGACTAGGAAAAGATGATGTTCATGTGCCTATATAACACGTTCACATTCTATCCCATGCTATTTTATTTATGCAATGCCTTTGCCACTTTTTAGAGATGTATAATAAGTATATTTTCTGATTATATAGAGAAAATCATAGAAATTTTCATAGATGATTTACTATTCACAAAGATTCTTTTGAGAAGTGTTTGGATCATCTCATCTTAGTACTTAAACGATTTTTAGAAACTAACCTTGTTCTTAATTCAAAAATTTTCAATTTATAGGTTATATGGTTTTTGAAAGGGGAATTAAAATCGATAAAGTTATGATAGATTTTTTTAAATCTTTACCATAACCCTCCATTATGCACGAAGTGCATTTTTTCCTTAGCCATACATGATTCTAGTGTAGACTTATCCAGGGGTTTTCAAAGATTACCCAAACATTGTGTTGGCTACTTCTAAAAGAGATTGATTTTGTGCTTGATGAAAAGTGCAAGAAAGCATTTAATCTTTTGAAATAAAAGTTTTTCATACACTAATTCTATAGCCACTCTATTGGGATCTTTAATTTGAACTTATGTGTGATTCTTACATCCATTTGTTGAAATAAGTTTTGGGATAGTGAGCTAGAAAAAATCATTATGTCATTTACTACGCCTACAAAATGAAGTTCAAACTATCTACACCACAATAGAAAAAGTGCTTCTAACTATAGTTTTTGCATTAGATCAATTCAAGTCTTATTTGATGGATACTAAAATTATTATTTACTTTCACCATATAGCATTAAAATACCTTTTGTTGAAAAAGGAGGCCAAGCTCATATTAATTTGTTGGATTCTACTACAAGAAATTAATATCGATATTAAAGATTAAAAAGGAATGGAAAATGGAGTAGTAAATCATTTAATTAGACAATAGAAAATGCTATTGATAGAAATATAATCAATGATTTAGTCACTCAATAGTTCCTCGTTAATTTCACAAAATCCTAAAAAGATCAAATGAGAAGTCAAGCCAAGTACTGTACTTAGGGTGATCCATACTTATAGAAACATTGTGCTGATCAAATGATTAAAAGGTGCATACATAATGATGAATTTTATTCTATCACAACCTTTTGTCATTCTTATACACATGCAGGTCATTTTGGATAAAAAAGAACATGTTGTAAGGTCTTAAAAAGTGAATTTTATTATCTTTCCTTATTTAAATATGCATATAAATTTTGCAAGACTTGCGAAAATTATCAAAATATAGGCATACTAGGATCATAGAATGAAATGCCTTAAACTTCAATCTTAATTTGTGAAATTTTCAACGTTTTACGAGTGGACTTAATGGGAACCCTTTCCCTTCTCTATTGGTTTTCAATATTTTCTGTTTGCTATTGATTATGTATCAAAATTGATAGAAGTTAAAGTCACACAAACTGATGATTATAAAGTGATTTCATAATTTTTAAAATCACATATTTTTGGTAGATATGGGATTCAATGGGCCATTATAAATGATAAAAGAAAACAATTTTGTAGCAAGATAATTGAAGCTCTCCTCTATAAGTACTAGGTGGTGTATAGAATCTCTACACTGTATCATCCTCTAAAAAATGGGTAAGCTAAGGTATCTAATAGGAAGATCAAGTTAATTTTGGAAAAGATGGTTGACCCCAATAGAAAGAACTAGAGTTTATGCCTTGGAAATGCTTTTGGGCATATAAAACAACCTATAAAACACTAATTGGGATATGTCTGTATAGGTTGTATTTGGTAAGCCATTTACAAGTAATGTAACAAAGAGTTTAATGCTACTGCTAAACATAAAAAGTTATAGTTGTAAGAATTAGAAGAAATATGCAATGATGCCTTCTAGAATGCCTGCATTTACAAAAATAAAACTAAGGCATTCCATGACAAGCACATTTAATGAAAAATGTTTTATGTTGGTAAGAAAGTTCTTCATTAGCATTCCAAGCTCAAACTTTTTCCATACAAGTTGTGTTCATGATATATAGGACCATTTAGGGTCACCAAGGACTATACTCATGGTGTTGTTGATATAAAAAGTAAGAAGGCTGGAAAAGAGTTCATAGTCAATAGGCATCGCTACAAGCCTTATATTGAAGGATATCATGTCCCTAACTTGGAAATGATGAAACTTGAAATTCTAAATTACAAAAAATGATAGGCGAAAAAGGGGTCGAACTAAAGACTATAAAAAAGTGTTTATTAAGAGGCAACCTAACCATTCACTCAGTTGTTATATGTTCTCTTCTTTAGATAGAATTCTAGTTGATTTATGATTGATAACTTTTACTTTACTTTATTTATATGATCACAAGTAAGTTGCTATCTCTCCCACCAATCAAACAAACAAATTATATAATCTAAGGGAGTATTCATTATTCCAATTCTTCTTATTACCTTTATTTTTATTTTTTTAAACATTGGGGATAATCTTCAATTTATGTAAGAGGGAGAAAACTAGGATTAAATTTTCTTATACTTGATATTGTTGTGAATCTTAAAGTGATTTTGATTTTATTATAGCTTTTTTTAATAGTTAATAATCTAAATATTATTGAAATTATTCATCAAGATTTTGATTGTTTTGGTAATTTAAGATGTTTATGCAGTAGGTTATGAGTGTTGATAATAAGTGATAAATTACTTTATGATTTTGGACGATGAATATGTAATTCAAATTATGATTTTTTATGTGTAAAAATACATATACATAGGTTACCATTACTTTTTTAGATCATGTTTATAAAAACATAAATTAAAATAATAATTTATATAGTTAAGTGAATAAATGACCAAATAAATTTAATTCGTTAGCTTCGCACCCAAAATAATAAGGTCAAAGTTAAAGAGTGCTGTTGGTAGTTAGTTAACAATGGTAACCTAGTGGAATGGCCATAGGTTATTCATGAAAAGGTGTTTACCCTTGTGTACAAAGACTAGGTGACTTCCCAATCAAGCCTTTAAAGCCCATAATTAAGTAAATGAAGGAGATGAATGTGTTTGAAAGTTAAAGAATATTGCTTTGCGTATATTCGTTTTATACATAAGATTCAATTTTGTTAATTGAGTTAAAGTTAAAGAAACATGAAGTAAATTAAACTCACTTGCAATTTGACATGAGTAATTAGTTACATAACATCTTAATGACCCATTGTAATTGAATGAGTAACGAAGACGTTTTAATGATTATGTTTGATGAGATTCATAATTTTCATATGATTAATTACTATTTTAGATTGGAAGATGCATTAGTTTGTTTAACGTAAGAAACAGTCCAAAATTGGGGAAATTTGATTGGGGTGTATTCTATAGAATTTTAAGATATGATTTAACATAGTCTTTCTCCTATTTTGATGCTAAATTACCTAATTTATATATTTCATGAGTTAAAATGCAAGTTTAGACCCAAAGAGTCAAGTTTTATGTGAAATAGGCTAAATATAGATAAAAAAAGTGTCAAGGTTGCCAGTAGAAGGGTTTTCTGAAGCTAAATACAGGGGAAAAATCATAGCTTGAGTCACAGTTATTATTTAGGTTGTGCAACCTATTGGAAAAAAAATCATAACCTTCCTTATGACCATGAAGCAAACCATGGAACCTTCTAGATAGAATTACTACCTTCAATGGTAGTTATCAATGATGTCGTTGTTCTTAGTACTTACCATCATTAATGTCGAGTTTCTAAATATCAACAACATGAGTTCTTGTACAAAACCCTTGATGTTCAATACTGAGCAATGTTAACGTATCTTATAGCATGTTTTAATGTGTATTTTAAGGTTTAAAAAACAAATTAAAATATAAAGGGGACGTATTTGAGAGAGAAAAAGAGACTTAGGGGCTTCTCTTGGCAGTCACTTAGATTTTCTTTCATAAATAGTCTTTGATTTTGATTTTCATTCCTTTTTATCAATGTATTCAATATAGGATTAAAAAAAGTTTTGTTCTGAGAGGGAATCATACACTATTTTCACTTTAGATTATTTATTTCTTTTTGTTGTTTCATTAATTTGTTAGGTTATTGCATTGGGAATTATTTCTAAACTTTTGTTCAAATCTTTGAAGTTAATTAATTCAATCATTACACTTTTAAAGTTTCATTGTCTTTATTTTGTTCATCAATTATGAATCTCTTGGTGTTATTTACTACTTTATCAATTTCAATATGTCAAGCTAATTTCTTTTTGGTTAGAAGATATTAAAAGGACAAGGGGATTGTAATTATAAGATAAGAGTTTAATGTTAGTGATGCTCTATACTAAATTTAAATTAAAACTCCAATTAAATGTCAAGAATTAGTAATTATATAATAGGATCACCCTATTTGTAATTTCTAGTTTAAATGCTAGAGGTTAATTTTTGATTATTGTCACTTGTTAACGTTAAGAGTGACATAGAATGATTGAATTTGTAATTAAAACTTAAGCAATCAATCTAGAATTTTATTTTTTAGTTGCATGATCTGAATTTATGTGATTATGAATTAAGTTAAACATTCTTCCAAAAAGTTGAATTTAGAGAGTTTGTTTTAGATTATTATTTTGGTTAGGGGTATTTTTAGAGCTTATTGGATTTACCTCCTATCAAGAGAAAGTTAGGATGCAAGTTTTTTCTTTGTCTATAAATATTAATATTTTAGTTAGAACATAATTTACAATTTTTTATGATCAATTGTCTTTTCCTAAATCTTGAGAATATCTTCTAACATGTTTCCTATCATAGTAATCTATTTCTTGGGATTTTGTCTTCTTGTTTTTATTGCTTTTATTTCATTAGTTTTTAACTTACATAACTTTAATCAACCTGGGATTTTATTCAACATTAGAAATAATAAAAGACTAGATCAAATCATTGTGAGATCAACCCTGACTCACCTTGCTATATTCTTAGAAGGTTAAAGTTAAGTTAATTTTGATGGCGTGCAACAACTTCAACACTGATTAACCAATTAGATCTAATTCAATAATCTAAACTAGCTAAGGTTTTGAATTTCAATAGGTTAATCAACTTGTGAAATTAAATGTTGGAATAATCTAGGATACACTTCACTTAACCAAGATATTACCAATAGTCATGAATATACCTTTTCTCTTTTAAACACAAATTATTTATTTAGTCCATAAGCAACTTGGAATAAATGGCATAAAGATTAGGAAGCCTAAACCTAAAGTCTTAAGATCTAGGAATCCTTACAAAAGATCCTACAATTTGGTCCACTTTTAGATTCAATTATTTTAATTAATTGATTTTTTAATAATTAAAAGTCAAAGGTCATAAGTCCCTTAATTACCTAATAATCTAATTTAGGTGATCTGGTTAAGTAGGATTAAATTAAGCACTCAATTAGATTAAAATCTTCCAACTAATCAATCATAAAACCATACTCTCTTGCTTAATTAAACTAATTTACACTAACACATTTGTTGATGAATGTAAAGAGGTAATATTAAAGCACATATTCATTGATTGAAAATAAAATATAGAGTCCATACTATCCCGTTTGATTCCTTGCCCTCCTTGTTATATGAAATCTCCTACCAGTTCTGATTGCTAAGACAATGATAGAAGAAGAAAAAAACCTTAAATACACTATCTAACTCTCTCTTTGGCTTTATAGTTTCTCTTAATATACCCTTTATGTGGTTATTAGGGTTCTAGACCTAAAACATATACGTAGGGATGGATTAATTTTTTTTCATAAAAATCTCTTTCACATCTTGGATTTTTAGTCTATAATAGCAGTTGAACATGGGGATTAATGGCACCATTTATATATGTCGCTTTTCTTTTACCCTTGAGCATCATTATAATGGAGGTATACAATCTAACAACGACATCATTTAAAGTCATCATTTTCCTTTTATCTTCACCTTTGACTACAACAACAATCTCCCATGAGGATAACAATACTTTTAAGGCACATTATTAATTTTTTGTCTAATTTAACCAAATATTAATCCTTTTCATCCAATTGGCTCCAAAATTTGAATAAAATTGAAACTCAACAAAATAAAATAATAAATAGTATGAATATAAGCTTTTAATGGATAAGACACTAAATATTATACTTTAAAAACTATCTAATTTTCCCACTAACATTTTTCATCATGTCGTACTCGGTATTAAACTTTGTATAGTGAGTCTAGACTTGAGAAGTTACATGAAATAATCAATTTTCATTCCATGTTTAATGTGTACAAGTCCTTGGACAGTAGTTGTTGACCCATTTTCCTTGCATTTTCTCTCCTAAGCAAGTCTTTCCTACTGTGGTTTTTTTTTTCCCGCTTTATGAAGTTGATGAGATATGCAGTTTTTTTTTCAAAAAGCATTTTTTTTTATGGAATTTCAGTTGATTGAGAATATTGTGGAGTCACTGATTTAGATTTAACAAGTGAGGATGAATTCCAACAACCAACTTCTTTCATTTTTCTTAACCAGAGCAAGTGTAAAGTGTCATAAAAAAGACTTTCTAATGGGTTAAAGCTTGAGGAATTTGGTACCTGACTTCTGTTATCTGGTACTGTCTTCCTAGCTATCCTCATTCTCCTATTAAGGTGAGTGACATTTCTTATCAAAATCAGTCTGCTCTGCCTGAGTAGTCTTCTTTCTACCAATGACCTGTTGATTACATGTTTAATTCCTAAGTTTTTTCCTACATTTAGTTTGAACAGGGTTATGCGTATTTAAAAAGATTAAAAAATGTGATAAATTACGTATGAGTTAAATAATAACATGTTAAAGAAGTGTAAATAAAATTTGTTGAAAAATGCTTAAAATTTTGAAAATTTACTTAGAGCGTTAACAAAATATCTAGAGTGATAGCTAAGGTTTAAAATTAAAATAAAAGCAAATGGTACCTAAGGGTTTACGTTTTTACTCGGGGTTTGAAAATAAAAATGAAATATTTAGAAAAGATTTTAGGATTTGAAATAGAGAAAATCAATTAGCGATTACATGATTTAAAGTCCAAATAAGAGGCTTAGAGTTGGGCCTAAGGGCTTAGAAATGGAGAAAAATCTAGAATGGATTTTAGGGATTTGAAATGGATAAAATGCTTAGAATTGTGTCCTAGGACTTGAACTAAAATTTATGTGCCCATAATGAACTTTAGGACTTAGAAATTAGAAGGAAAATTCTTAAAATGGATCTTAGAACTTTTTAATAGAATTGTATGCCTAGAACTAGTTCTTAAGGCTTGAAAATGGAGAAAATGCCTATATTAACACATGAAGAATGGGGAATATACTTGAAGTTAGTATATTCCCCGTTCTTTATGTGTTACATTAGAAAAAATCGTGACTAAAACTCCAATTTGCAGTGGTTATGAATATGCAGTATCTCTAAATGCAATCCACCTGTTATTAAGAAGAGGAGCCATGATTCTAAGAACACCACTCATTAGAGAATATAGAATGTTACAATGGGGAGGATTTTTTTCTCCTTAATAATCTATGGTTCTCTACCAAAAAAAAAAAAAAAAAGAAGACGCAACTTGTCTACCAACAAAAATAAATAAATAAAGGCATAAAGATTCCAAGTGGTTTCACTAATTCCAAAAAAAGGTTCATGTGTTCTGAAAATATCTAAAAGGAACTCTCAACGAGTAACAAAAAGGAATACTCTCTTCTATTAATTTTTCTTGATAGAAATAGAAACTAAAGGGCCATAAAACCACGTTGGTTCCTATTGGGTTGTCTTGTAAACTTTGTTAATTCTTTGCAATGCATTTTTAACTTTAAAAAAAGTCAAAAAATTGATTTATAAATTATTTATTAATTAATAATTAATAATATACATTTTATCAATAATTAATAAATTATTAGGTTATAAAAAATCATAAAAAGATTAAAAAAATAATTTAAGACAGGTTTTGTTGTAAATTTGTTAGAATGGCCAATTTGACCAACTATCGTTTGGTGGCTTAACAAGCTTTTCCTCAAATCCCAAAATTACTTTATAAGATGTTTTTCATGTCATTTGATTTGAACACTCACAGTGGAGTTTCGGTATGAATCAAACAAGCATCTCATTACTCTTAGTTTGGAAAAAAAAAAAAAAAGAAAGAAAGAAAAACATTAGAAAAGTAGTTCCTAAGCTTTACATTTTTCATGTTCAGTTTGATTTGAACACCCATAGTGGGGTTTGGGTACGAATCAAACAAGCATCTCATTATTCTTAGTTTGAAAACAAAAAACAAAAAGATATTAAAAAGTAGTTCCTAAGCTTCAGGAACACCTCATTGTCTGCAACGAAATCATTGGCTGCATGAGACCGCCATTCAAAGTAATGCTCCGCACCTGTTAACCCTAAAACTCTGAAAAAACTTGACTCATTCAAACCCAATAACAGCTCTCCTCCAACATAACTGTGTACATGGCAACGTGGGATTGTTTAGCTGAGACATCGCTCTCCTTCATTGAGTTTCCTGTAAGGAATCTACTTCACCAACCTAAGATAGAGGAAAAGAAACAGTACGGTTGTTCCTGTGGTCTTCTGGAATTTCTACTTGAGACAAATCGAATGTAGGCTGTGGAGAAAACCGGACACACTTAGATTAGTTGCGACATCTTACGTTGGAAGTTATCAGAGTGAAGTTCTGATCTACAATAGTAGTGGACGTGAACATCTGATCAATATCTTTGCTTATACATGAAAATCACTACACTTAACTATTCCTTAGCTACAAAGACAAAATAGGTGAAAATAGGTGGAGAGCCTCAGCGAAAGGCACAAGAGGAATTTTCTATGAATGACGCATTCAAGAAAGGTATAAACTCCCTTGCAAATACAGTAATAACATTATCAAACTCCAGTACAATTTTAAGGTTTCCAACTGCCTAACTCCTCTAATAAGCTGCATTCTTTCCCATCTTGTTAAGTTTTGAGTCAAGATCAAAAGAAGAAATGAAAGAGAAAAGAGGTATGCAAAAGAAAAGAACTAATAAAAATAAAAAAATTTCACAAGTTTGTTTTAAATTTTATTATCAATGATTTCAATCAAGTTTATCTCTTAAATTTATGAATTTCGTCAAATGAATTATTTAAAAGAATTAATTACATGGTATTTTTATGGTAGTTGTTAATGATTGTTATAAGAAAAAATAAATATTTTCTGTATATCAATAAATAATTTGAAGCATATAAAGATATTTTAAATATTTTATAGATCATTAATAACCTTTACAGAAGGATAACTAAATTTTTTTATTTAAAAATGATTGAGAAATTGTTATTATTACCTAGTTTTAAACAAAAGGGTTTTTACAAAAAAAATGTTATACCAACCTTATGATTTTTGTCCAGTAAGATCTTATTATTTTAAAGTGTTTAAAAAGAATTGTAATATTTTAGAAATATTTAAAAAGAATTTTAGACCAAATTTCATCTTTGTAATGTTAAAGTTATTTTTGAACATTTTTGAAATATTATAATTTAAAAAAAAAATTCTAAAAATGTTAAAATCTAATCTAAATATTTTGAAGCGATAGAATTTGACTTGAATATTAATTAACATATTAAAGTCAAAATACTTGAAAGTATGTTTTCTAAGTAAAACTGGAAGTATGTTACTAGATCACATAACAACATTTGCACACTTTCCAACTTCAACTTCTAGTTGGGATTATCCTAATACTTAATAACTGGTTTTTCTTTTTTGTTTTTCTCTGAAAAGTTAAATAGTGACCGCTGCAAATCTTGCATGTCTTCAACGTTGAAGCAAGTCGTTTATAGGAAGGTTACTGAGAAGAATTAACTAAAAGGAAAGGGCATAATTGAATCTCCATTACTTTGAGCTTATATTGTTGAATTCTTCACAACTGCATCCAAAAAGCAATTCCATGATGAATAGTGACTGACTGGAACCTAAATAATTGAAAAGAGTAGGTTCACCAAGAGCATGAAAAGACCCAGATGACAAAATCTTTTTTCTCAAGCATGGTAATGTCCTTGTCCCCGAAATTTCATTGTCACAATTTAAAGAAAAAGAATAAAATTACGCCAACTTGAAAAATTATTTAAAAAAATTGCAATCTCATAATTAAATTAAGTAGACCTTTTGGGTGGAAGTGTTTATCTCATAATTAAATTATGTAGACCTTTTGAGTAGCAGTGTTTATCAGCAAAGGATTAACGTCTTTTATGTTTAGTATGGCTTTATTTTTAGAGACCGTTTTATAACACGTTTGTTTTTTTTGTTGTTATTTTGTATTTTTGTATTTTTTTATAAAGAAAATAAAAATATGT
>JAOXYD010000005.1:26554054-26567755 GCA_028565735.1 Pinacopodium congolense
AGAAGAACAAGCCGTTGACTTTTTATAGAGCTAGGACTTTCACTGCGGGAACGGCGAAGAAAATGGGAGTGAAAGCAAATGAGGGTGAAATATATTCTTTCCTTTTTTGGTAGAATAAATATTCTTTTCGACACTACTAACTATATTTTTCCCCAAAAAGGGGGGAAGAAATCTAAGAAATAAAATTAATATTTTCGCCTATTAATCTTTGATCGTATAAAAAGAAAGTTTGAAACACTTATGATCCATTGACCATATATATTGATATAGGTGTGAGTTTAGATTTACTTCATAGATATAATTTTATAATTTAATCTATTTATATATTTTTTTGAGTAAATTATTATCTTTATCATAATTTTAAGGGGATTTAGCATTTATTAAATTTTATTTATTAGTATACAGGAATTTAAGAGATTCAAGAAATCTAAAAAAGAGTTTAAAAATAAGGACACCAAAGAGCTATTCGACATTACTTATATATTTTTATTGTGATTTTAATTTTTAGTTTTTAATTTTTATATATTTAATATAACAAATCTCAACTAAACATATTTTTAAAATAGAAATATGTTCATTTGATATTTTTTATAAAAAATAATTTATAAATTTTGTATAAAATCTTGATTAGTAGGGATTTATTATAAATTACGTAATTTAAAGAATAATTATAAAAATTTTGTATAAAATAATAATGAAATAAGCACAATAAAGGTGAATAAATTTAGATAAAGTAAGATAAAATAAATTTATAGTATTTTACTTTTCAAGCTTCATTTAGAAATTTATTTTGTTCTTCCTTCAATATGTAAAGAGGAATACTTTCTAGAACATCTTCTTTACAAGAGGAAAGAGAAACTCCTATAAAATTTTACTTTATTATATATCAAAAGTAACTATTTACAAATTTTGTTAAAGGTTAAGAGTAACTTCATAACATATATCCTAATTGCACAATAATCATACAATGCAAAAAAATTATTTTCTTACTCACACTTGTTAACAAAAATTTAATATATTTATATAATTACAAACCCTTGCTTTAACCTCAAGAGATTCTTAACAACCTTATAGTACGTCTAACCTATTTTTCACAATTCATATGTAGTATATTTAGCTCAAAAATACCCAAATAATTATTATAAATAAAAATTAACTGTTACAACAACTAGTAATAATAGCATTGATAGACCATTTTGGCATATTATTCTACCAATGCCGTGAGAAACTCATGTTACATCCTTTTAAAAGAATTTGAAAAGCATTATCTTGGCATATTATTCTACCAATGCGGTGGGTAACGTTGTCACCAACCACGTGGGATTGGTATTATCTTGGTTACCTCTTTCACTAAAATTATAAGCTAATGGTTTACGTGTTTGGACCAGGTTAAAGATATCTTATAATCTTTGATATTTATACAAAAATTAAAAAAATATAATGCTTGACTGCTTTTACAAAAGATCTTAATGTTTATAAAATATTTAAAATATATCAAAACCAATAAAAATATATTTTTTCATCAAATTTTATTTATAACTATTGATGCGATTATGTTTTTAATAAACTTATACCATATAGTAGTTTATATGAATTCTTAAATCTTGTTATGGAGTTTGATATGATAATTAAATTTTGTTAGTTAGAAGTTATGTTTTAACATTTTATAAATTTTAAGATTTTTTTAAATATTTTAAAAATGTTAAGATTTTTTAAATGTTTTGCCAATATTAGGTTTTTTTAATTTTTGTATAAATATTAAAAATTAAAATATACTTTAATCCTTTATATTACTATACAACAAAATGGAAAATGTGAATGGGCGCTCGTGGATCGAAACAGTGCCTAATTTACGTCGGTCACAAAGCTTAATCCCAAAGCAAAAGTCGTGAAGGACAACAATGAGAGATTTAAGTTCATCTGAATGGGTCAGGTTAAGAGGTTGTTGTTGGCCCAATAAGCCTCACCAAAAAGAAAGCTTCAAAGGAGCTCTCTTGGCTCTGCCGCACATTCAGTTTAGACCAGACGGATCCTTGTATATTCTCGAACTCTGTAGACATTTCGCGAGTAGCGTTTGTGTGTATATATATAACCTCATCGTCAAAGCTTCTTCCTTTATTATTTTTTATTATATAAAATTTCGGCGAATTCTAGTGTTTTCTTGTTCTGGGTTGTTTTGGTTGTGTTGTGTGATCTTGAAGCTGTGGTTATGGCCAAAGATGGACCCAACTGGGACGGATTGCTCAAGTGGAGTCTTGCCCATTCCGATGGGACTCAACGGACTCGCAATCTCAGGTAAATATCTCGACTTTCTCTTTTTGATGTACTGATGAATTAGTTTTCACTCGTCTTCGTATATCCTAAAAAGTTGGAGAAGCTAGAAAGCAATGTTCGGTACTCTTTTTTTTTTTTGTTTTGATGGGGTGGTTTCTTAAGTTGGGTTTGAGTTTAGTTGATGATAAGTGATTGGATGTGGTTGTGCTTTTATTTTTTTTTAATTTAGTTGATTTGCTTCTTTTTTGTAGCGAGGAGGATCGAAAATGGTTTATGGAGGCTATGCAGGCACAGACTGTTGATGTGATTAAGCGGATGAAGGAGATAACTCTTGTCATGCAAGCACCAGAAGACGTTTTGGAAGCTCAGGGGGTTTCTCCTGCAGACATTGAAGGTACCAATCCAGGCTTCTTGATTCCTAGCAGAGCAGTTTTCTTCTTTGGTACTGCTGTTGTTTGTTAATTTTGTTATGCGATTTTACAATTGGCAGATATGTTGGATGAGCTACAGGAGCATGTCGAGTCTATTGACATGGCAAATGGTAAGCTTCTATCCAATAAATTTCGACACTTTATGCTCCGTTACCATCTTTAATTCGCTGAAGCTTTTGTTATTTAGTTTTTGTTGCTTGTGCGATCATGAAGGTTTGGTCCTTAGCAACATCAGTATGCATGTTATGTTTTGTTGTATTTCACGTACAATTTTTTTTAAAAAAATCTCAGAATCGCTTAATGCGAATAATAATTCAGTCGATATTTGCGCGTGGTGAAGTTTTGCCTTTTGATCAAACCATTATTTTCCCTAGATCTAAAGCTATGGCGAATATGTCAATTTGATGCTTATTTTATTCTTTAATCAAATATGTTTCTCATAGTTTATTTGGTAATTATGCTTTCATGACAGATCTTCATTCAATTGGTGGTTTGGTGCCTCTCCTTGGTTATTTGAAGAACTCTCATTCTAACATTCGAGCAAAGGCTGCTGAGGTAGTAACCACCATCGTGCAGAACAATCCTCAGAGTCAGCAACTGGTTATGGAAGCAAATGGCTTAGAGCCGCTCCTGAGTAATTTCACATCAGACCCTGACATGACCGTTCGAACCAAGGCACTTGGTGCAATATCTTGTAAGTATTGTTTTATTTGACCTCTGATAATGGATTTTGCTATGGATATGTTGTGTTCCAAGTATGAAAAGATGTTTATGGGGAATTATTTTTGTCTACCTCAGCCTTAATCCGACACAACAAGCTGGGTATTACTGCATTTCGTCTGGCAAATGGTTATGCATCTTTGAAAGATGCTTTAGGATCAGAGAATGTGAGATTTCAAAGGTAATAATGTGATGACATTTGGTTATATTTCATCATCAGCAGTACAGTGAATTCAGGCATTTAAAAAAGGGCTTTGAATCCAGAATTGAGGGTGTTCTTATGGATGCCAGTGTTTAATGGTAGCCCGCTATATGACCATAAGATAATCCTCTTATAGCTCCTCTTTTGGTGTTTTTTCTCATGGGCTAAATCTTTTTACAGGAAAGCCTTGAACTTGATCCATTACCTACTGCATGAGAAAAGATCAGATTGCAGTATTGTGACTGAGCTAGGATTCCAACGCATTATGCTGCACCTTGCCTCGAGTGAGGATGCAGAGGTGCGAGAGGCTGCCCTTCGGGGCCTTCTCGAGCTTGCTCAAGACAAGACAGAAGGGGACACTGGCAGGCTGAGCGAGGAAGATCCAAAATTGAAGCAACTGCTTGAAGAACGGATTAACGGTATCAGCTTGATGTCATCTGAAGAGCTGGGTGCAGCTAGAGAGGAGAGACAACTGGTGGACTCTCTCTGGAAAACCTGCTATAACGAACCATCCTCCTTACGAGAGAAGGGGCTTCTTGTTCTTCCTGGAGAAGATGCACCACCACCTGATGTTGCTAGCGGGCTTTTTGAACCCCCTCTTCTGGCATGGGCTGCAGACCGAAGTTCCACCCCTGAGAAGAAGCAAGCTCCTCCTCTCTTGTTAGGAGCAGGCCCTCCACCAGGGAATGTGCAGGAGACGTCAAGTGCTGAAGTCAATGATACCGAACAACAAAATGCATCCCATTAAAGCATTTTGGATAGGCAGTTTTTAGATGCCATTTTCCGTGCTCTTTTTCTTTTGCTTTGAAGATTGCCTAGGTCTTAACCGATGTATCATATTTTCTATTACTTTAGAAAAGGAGTTCCCAGGTTTGGAATTTTTTATTGAGCTGATTGACATGAATTCTCGGTTGAATATTATCATTAAGCAAGTTCAAACATGACGTTAGTAACATGATTATTCCTGTGCATGGCTCCATAGCAAAGAAACCTTTTCCATCTCGAATTTACCAATGTGTGCTTAGTTCTTTGCATGAAACTTTATCTGGGAATTTCCTTAATGAAGTCTATGAGCCCGAGAGGCAAATTTGTTGGAAATGATGAAACGTAACCTGTACTATGTGCTGTCGAATCTGAGATACCTTTTCTTAACACAGCTCTTCTCTGACACACAGTTCTACAAATATCTGACAAATGAAATAATGTAGTTCATTTAGCTTCTAGAGCAAAAGATTAACAGCTCTACTACCTAGAAAGACTACGAATTCAAACTACTTTATCCTTAAAAAATTTACTAGCTCCTGACAGATGGAAAAGCTATAAAGATAAACTGAGGTAATAACATAAACCTTTGTAGAAGATATCAAACTACGATGGACATTTTATTCCATTTGGCTCCACATTCCTTGAAGAACCAGGACATTAGGTTCTTCAAAGAGTAGGGGGGCAAAAGGTGATAGCATACCGCGAAGCCCTGCATCTGTTAAGGCTGGAAGAGTCATCAAAAGCGTAACTATAGGTCTTGGGACATATGGCCTTGAAAAGACTGGAAAAGAGAGTAGGTTTGCAGGATCTGGGATTAGCATATTCCCCAGTGCAGCAGTATTTAGCAGACTGCAGAGCCAAGCAAGCACTTTTACACCCCACAATTTTCCCATCCTTCTTCACTTGCAAAGCAGGTGGACAGTAAACATTCAGATCCACTTCACAGGATGCCATGCCACACCCAATTCCACCCCCAACTGGATGCATAGAAACTGGCAAGTTAAAGCCATCAACCAAGCTAACATCATAGAAATGTAGAGGGCCATCAACCAAGCTAACATCATAGAAATGTAGAGGTGAACTGGATGATCCAAGGGTCATTTCAACTACCGTTGCTGGAGGTGCGCCACCGATGCCTTGACAATGAAGTAGACCGGAACAATCCCCAGTGTCACACGAGCCTTTTCCATTCTGGTCGAAGCTGCATCCCTGCCTACCCCATATCCTTCCTGACCACTTCTGAGGCACGTCAATGCCTACTTCCTCTCCACTTCCAAGGTGGAAACCACCATCTTCTGGTGTTGGATTTCCAGCACTTCCAAGCAGTCCAGGCCATATGCTTTCATTGCAATTGTTCACTATTATGAGCTGCTCCCCATCTGCAGCCACAACCATCAGAAGTCAGTAATTGGATAGACTACCATCACAAACCAAAAAGGAATAAAAGCTAAGATAAGAAAGATGAATACTTGCTGTGCATACTGAGACCAGCAGGCAGAGAAGAAAACAGATGAATGCTGAACTTGACATTTTCTCGGTTCTACTTTCCTCGTCTCAAATGTTTGGATTTATACATATACATATACATATACATATACATATACATATATACATATATATATACACACGTGTGTGACAGAGTGAAAGAGGGGGGGTCGTGGGGTTACATGTAGTGAGCAACTAAGGCAATGGCTTCCAAGTATGGCGCTACAATCTGTTAGTTGGATGAGTGCAAGGATTCTCAAATGAAAACGGTTAGTGAAACATGGGGAAGTGAATACAGAGGGGATAATGCATATATCCATTACATCTACAAAGATTTAAGTTATGTATACCCATTAGAAAAAAAAAACAATACCAAATACAAAGTTAACTTAACGTTGGAGGTGTTCATAAAAGAAGATGCAAGAATATCTTTAAAATAACATCATAGTACAATTATGTAATAATTTTAAGATTAATCATCTCAAAATTTTATTTATTTTGTAATATAAAGATTTTTGTTTTATATATATAAACACCAGAATACGACGTGTCGTTCACCTATTTCGGCTCATTTTCACAGGTTTTTGTTCCTAAGGACTAAAATAGTTAAAAGCCTAAAAGAAAAACCCCCTATGTTTCAGGGTTCTAGCAATTTCGGAAAGTATCGTTATGCTTCGCTCGGTCTTAAAGCTATCGACGGCGGCGACCACCGTCGCTAGAAGGTCCCACTTGGGCCCCTCATCCCTCAAGTGTTCCTTACTTACGCTACCCTCGAGGTTGTTCCACTCTGAAATCAACAGCGCGACCGCAAACCCAGTTGCTCTTCAGATGATTGACTACGCACTCTCTATTGCTAGGTCCCAAAAATCAGGTTCGTTTTTTCTATGTGATTTGATTGCTACCCTTGTTCTATCAAAGGTGTTGGATTTGTTCGAAAGTTCACTTTTTTCATGTGATTATGTGGATAGATGAATCGCATGCACAGGCTATGTTGGTTTTGGAGCAGTGCTCTTCGTCTTACTCTAGTGAGAGCCAAGATACAGTTACTCAAAATTCCAAGGGAATGGCCTTGTTGGCTATGTCTACTTTATTGTCTCGAAGGTTTAGATCTTTTCTGTTATTTATCTCATCTTTAGTTGGATTGGAAACTCTAGTATTGCATAATTTGGTATTTCTTTTTAGAGGATATTATGATGGTGCTATGGAGAAGCTGCATGCGGTTCAGGACCTGAAACTCTCTTCTTTGTTTGTTAGAGGTGGGTAATTGTGCCTTCTGTGCATAATTCTTGCATTTACAGTGAAATGCTATCTTCTGAGTTCCACTGTTGAGAAGGATATTCAGTAGGACTGAACTTTTTAATCTTATAGTTGCTGCAATGGAAGGTCTTGTTGGGCTCAATTTAGAGTTGGGACGGGTAATTTCCTTAAAATCTGGCCATTCTTTTATTCTGCAGTTCTGAATTTTGCTATTTTTCCCAAAGAAAAAAGAAGCTTTATCTTGGGATGCTTCTCCCTCCATAGGACGATGCTTCATCAGTGCTAGCAGATAACTGTTTGGAAATCTTGGAAAAAGAAGATTTCAAAAGTAGTGGTGTAGCCTTTGATGTTGTAAATGCTCGTGGTAAAGCAATGAAGGGGCTCATTGAGCTCGTGCATGGCAATCTTGATTCAGGTTAAAGATAATTGCTATTTTTTTGTGCATTTCTATATTACTTCCCCTTTTTGAGTATATACTAAATGCCCACTATCTGTTTGCAGCTGAATCATATTTCCAAGGTTTTCAGGACAACAAAGCCTGTGTTGGTGAGCATCTGTTTCGTTCGTTGGACATATGTAGTAGTTGAAGTCTACACTAATGTTATCAATATAGGAACTGCTGCTTTATCATATGGAGAATTCTTGCATGCCACACAGAAATTTCAATCAGCAAAGGATTTATACCAGAAGGTTATTAAAGGCATTACTGCAAACAATGAATTTACTGACATACATGCCGTAGCAGCTTGTAATATGAACAAAGAGGAAGTTTTGCTGGCAGCTAACTGTGCCTTGGGACAACTGGAAGCACATATGGGGTAAATTTAAATTTATTTATACCTTCTCTGGCTACTTATTTCCTAGTTATGATCATCACATCTTTCCAGGAACTTTGGTGATGCAGAGGAGACATTGACAAAGGCATTGAATCAAGCTGAACAATACTTTGGTATGCATGTGACTTAGTTTCTTTAATTTCAAGCAATTTGGAAATTTTCATTTTGTATTACCCTTATCTATGGGTTGTATATCAAGAAAGGCTAGCAGTTATGTGATTGATAATCTGCAGATTCTCGTCATCCCAAAGTCGGCATTGTTTTAACCTGCTTGGCACTTATGTTTCGGAGTAAAGCAATTCAAGAACATTCAAGTTCACTCTTAATACAAGAGGTTAGAGGCTTCACACCAACCGAAGGATGGGATGACAATATTTCGAGCTCTTTTTTGGCTCTATTGACTTATTGTTCTTTTCGCATTTTGTTTAAGAAGAGTTTGCTAACTTGGGTTATCGAGGGACAAATGACTGCGAATTTGGAAAAGATCATGATATGCCTTTTGTAGTCTGTTAAAAGCATTGCTTTAACTTCATAATTCATTTTGACAGGGACTCTATAGGAGAGCACTAGAGCTGCTTAAGGCCCCACCGCTGGAGTCCGAAGGTGCAAGGAAAACATGTGTATATTATTTCTGCTCATCCCCGACTAATCAACTTACTAATTTTGCTTCTGTGATTGCGTAGGCGATGAAAGTACAGGAAGTAGAAGTGATATTATTTCCCTTGCTAGAGGTATGTTTTAGGCCTGATATTGTACTTTGAATCATGCATTCTGAATATAGCTTATATTGATAAAGAGCATACTTACAGCCACGACCATCTATCGGTTAAATCTTTTGTAGCTTTTCTTACTTTTCATGCTTCACATACGGTATAGCCAATTTGCAAACTACATACAGCCACATCATCGAGTTCTATAATTACTCGAACTGGATACATAGAGAATGGTGCAAGGCTGTATTATTTTTTCTGTAAGCAGGGATGGATGAGGGACTTACAGACTCTGGCCGTGCAATCAATGAAGGCTGCAAACATATAACTAAGTCTTATTCTTCTGGTTGGTAATCTTTTATTCATTTGGTTATTTTGTAGGAGGTTATGGGGAAGTACTTAATATTCAAGAAAACAGAAAGGGTGAAGGAGAGAAAATGAAGAAGTGGGCGGAGGCAACATGGAGAAATGGCCGCTTGTCATTAAGTGAGGCATTGAAGTTCTCAGAATCCTCCAAGAAAGCTCCTGTAATTGACACTAGAATTGGAAGAGCCCTTTAGATTCCTTTTTCCAAGGGCAGAGGCGGTTGAAGATGAATGTGTTGTACTCTCTTTAAATTACATGTTTGCATCTTAGTCCTTATTTCGGCATCCAAGTTCCATAAAGCCTTCACTGAAGATCATTGCTACATTGTATATCATCCATGAGATGTTTCACAAATTTCCAATAAATTCAATCGTAATTATTTCTTCTTTATCTCTCTCTCTCTGTCTTGCATTCCAATGTTCACCGAACTACTCTATGACAATGCTGATTAAATGCATACAAGTGAAATTAAATATTATAAGAATTAACGAAGAAAACGAGAACCATATCTTTGGTTCAAGTACATGTATTGCGAGATTAGTGAATGCGAGATATTCAATATTCGTCAACCCAACTCCAGTTAGAGAGGAAGATCGAGACCTTTGCCAACATCCACGCCAATTAGTTGAAGTACCCCTTTGTTTATTATCTGAAGAATATCACCATCAACACAAAAATAAGAATTCTTAAAAATCTTATTTAAAAATACAGAGGAAGGGAAGTTCATACCAATTCAACGATGAAAATTCCAATAAGGCCAATCATACAAGCTCTGGAATTCCATATCTCTGCAGTGCTTGTAAATCCCAGAAAAGGGGGTGTTAGTTTAGGCTCAGCTTTGGGAAATTCCACCTGAAAAATTAAAAAGGCCGACACTTTTTTAGTTAAAATCCCATTCGGACAAAATCTAACATGATGGGAACACAACGTACTCCAGCAGGTGGCTTTGCAGCTTGGACCCTGAAGGACTCTGGTTTTCTGGTAGTTGTGTTCCTGTAAGGAGTGCTGAAAAGCAAGAGTCTTTGGTTATGGCGGTGAACAGTGAGAGCTTTAGTGGGAATTAGAGATGAAACAGACGCTGAAACAGAAGCCATTTTGAGTTGGCTTCGAATGCCTCAAAAGACTCCCAACTTGTTATCTGAGATGGTCTTCGGCTCTTCATTGGGTGAGTGAGAAGCCTACACCTCACTGCTTTGTGGCCCACCATAATCTTTGTGGATAGGATTTGGCCTTCTACTTTTAATCCTTTAGATTTTCAGTTTTTACCATTAAAAAAAGCAATATTTTACATACAATCTAAAATAGATAAAATATGAATGACCAAATTTTAAGTTAATTAAACTATAAAATTAACGACTTTCATTTTCTCAAATAATTAAAATCATACAAGTTGAAAAATCTAAAAATTTTGGCAGAATGCAGGAAACTCTGCTATCATCAAGAAGTAGAGAATATTTATTTGTTGAAACTTGCTTTAAATTCAGTTGGTTAGAAGATTGCAACCACGTTGAGAGCGAGCCCCACAGTTTTCTGGGCACCTCTCTTATTCCACATTAAGTCTCTAAATCAACACGAGAAAGGCAATCAATCTAGTTTTCCATATCCTCCTCATTCAACAATCTACAATGTTTAGCTAATCCATATTGGTTCTTGAGGTCAAGCAGTCTCTTTTCTTGGTGCTTCCTCTTTTTCTTGGTATGTTCATGGCTGGTGCTGGATATTCCTGAAATATCTGTGAAGAGAGACGACATATTATTATCATTTCTCTCTGTCAAAAGAACCGTCACAGGGCTTGATGGGCAGTAGTAGGATTTGCCCCAAGCTGCCAAGTTATCAAATTGATTGAGCAGTATTCGAGCTTGCATGGTGTCATGGCATTTCACTATATCTTCCTACAAATGTTATCACTGTTAACAGACATTGAAATAATGGAAGTTGGCATTAATCTCAATCATGAACGTTAGGTCACCTTCTGATCCTCATTGAATAAGTTCAAAGGACAAGCAAGTTGGGAACTAAGGTTTGATGGAACCAACTCTTGTAGACTACACCAAAGAGCAGACATTGCGACTGTGCTCGGTCGATATTCCAGGAATCTCCAATCTGCAAGACAGGCAACTTCAACAGGACTACATTTCCAATCCGGGAAATCTTGTTTCCTTCAAAATCTCAAATAACATCGAAACTCTGACAAAAAGAAAAAAAAACTCTATATCATATTTAAAATGCATTACTAAATATACCCAGGATGGTTCCCAGAAGCAGGTTGGTGACCCGGGCAGCTAAATCCTTGTGAACGATAGATTCCGATGATCCAAGGGTCATTACCAGCAACTGCACGTAAGAATAAGGTGTAACGGCACTAAGTCGCCAATCGAGCTCTTGAGATAGTATCAGTTCCATCTGCTGGATCGTGATAGCTTGAAATGAATGATCCAGATCCTCCATCTTCATCAAATTACAGAAGAAAGATACGTATAAATAACAGCAAAGTTATCAGTAGCAATAATACAATATCAATAAGCATTAGTGAGAATGGTCAGTACCTGAATTTCATGAAAGGATGGAGCAGATGTTTCCACCAACTTGGAAGCAATAGATAAACATGCAACAGATAGCAGTTCTACCATCCATTGATGCCATTCCTGCAAAGTTATTATGTTCATCACCAACAGTTTCTAACAAGGAACATAGATGTGCATATGAGTAGATAGATAGATACAAATTTCATGACTCTATATATAGTATCTCTTACTTGGCATGGTTTCGCAGAGATGAACCTATCAAGGTAATTTGCAGCAACAAAAATAGTTTCATCGGAGAGATTCAGGCGGCTGCGAGACTGAAAATTGTAGATTTTTAAGAGAGAAACCGTGATTGACTTACAAATCAGACAACACGATAACAAGTTAAACACTTTCAGTCAACATGAGAAAAATCAACCTTAATAAGCCACTGCATCGCTCTAAACCTAAGAAAGATCAAATCTTTGGATACAAGATACTCTATGTATTCCGATTTCGGCATGTGATTCAACTCCTTCTCCAAGAATGTAAGAGCAGCTTGCTTGTAGTCTTCCTTGGTCATGTAAAACGAGCCATTGTAGCCCTCTACACTACTACTATGGCTTGCATCAGGGCAACCCGGACTCGCAGAATTCGAAAGCCACACCTCATCACAAAGCAAACTATCCATTATGGTAGACCAACTAATGATTCTTGAGATGGTGAACTATATATATATATGTGTGTGTGTGTGTGTGTGTGTATAGGAACATATTCATAACTCAATGGGAAGGTCTGGTGATAGGGCCACGACAACTGTCTGACATGAAAATCATCTTGGAGATATTAAAGAAACCTTAGATCAATTTTGGTACTTAGCAAAAACGGAAAAGAAAATGCATTTTCATCAGTGTCCCTGTGTTCTGTTTTTGTCATTAAGGGAAGTTATAAAGAGGTGAAGTGGGGTAGTTAAGAGATGGAGGGAAACATAAAAAAAAGGACACGTCCTGCATGAAGGAGGGTAAATGCTGCATGGAAGTATTGTAATGTTTTGACTGCACTAACCAATTGCGTGAACACACGAGGGGTGATTATGAATGAGCTACCTTTCAATACGGGGAAGGAGCAACCCACCAAAGGCAGTTCGTGTTTAAGACCCACCAATTGAGAAGCGAAAATGGTGGGGCTGTGTTGGTATTTTTCTTCTGCTGGGTCCCAACTCATCACGTAAGTTCACTTGTCTTCCAGCTAAGCTAGGGTTAGTGCCCACGTTTCAATTCATTGGTCATATGATTAATTGATCATGGGATCATGGGGATAAGAGGGTAGTGATTGATGATGCTCCAATACCACAGCTGGAATTTCTTTTGAACATGTCTAGTGAGGTTCAAGAACACTCGAATTTTCTGTTGATCTAACGCCACCAAATGGCTCCTTAGCAGTGGAAGATTAATTTGCATCGCTTGATAATTGAAATAAATGTTAAAGAAGCCGTTCATTTTTATTATGATATAAAAGATATTTGTGACCATCACCTTATAAAATGATTGGTTGAGAATTTCATATTAATTATAAATATGTGGATTGAATTATTTATAAGATTGTGTAAATTTTATATATTTAAAATTTAAAAGTAAGTTATTCGCATTTAATATGGTATCAAAAACTTTATTTGAGATAACACACCTTTTTAAATAAGTTATGACAGAATTGATCTTTACAATCTAAATTTAAATTGAGAGAGCATGTTAAAAATTTAAGATTAGTTATAAATGTGTAGATTAGACTATTTATAAGATCATGCAAATTTTACACCATTGAATACACTTCTATGAGTAAGTAAAGTCCATTTAATAGGATTAAAATACCTTTATGATATATTTAAGGTACTTAGAAATATTTTGATCCTTCCAAAAAATGGTGAACATCCACTTGCTACAAATGCTTTCCACTTCTAATACTGATCACATTCAAGTAGGTATGCTCAAGAATACGTGGCTGTTTTGAGTAAATAATGATAGGAAATAACTATATGGACAACTGTTTACAGCCTTTTATAGCCATTTTAATGATGAAATTACTATTATATCCTTTGATAATATTAAATTATTAAATATGTACAAGAGTAAAATGGTACTTTGATTGGTTGAT
>JAOXYD010000005.1:26567855-26582553 GCA_028565735.1 Pinacopodium congolense
CAATTCATTAATCACTTATCCAGAGCTGGAATCCATGAGTTTATCGTTTTTAGTAATTTTATAAATCATTTTATAATTCAAAATTGCAATGGTTTGAAGCATAATTAGGATAAATTAATTTAGACTGTCCTAGATAATTATAAGCTAATTAATCTAGTATTTAGCGTTCAAAATATCATATATTTTTCCTCGTGGGTTCGACACTCGAAGTCTGAAAATTACTCCACTTTATTACTTGTTCGATAGGTACACTTTCCTTTCGTCACGTTGGTTTCAACTTAATCTCATTTTGGTTTTCAAAGTAAAATCATTTCAAAATCACCGAAAGTTTAAAGTCACCTAACCAACGCAACATAAGGATAAACATTAAGCCAACTGTAAGGGTTAGTCCATCTGGACTGCAACTTATTAGGAAGTAGCTTCAAAGGAGAGTTATAGACCAATACCTTGTCGTCAATTTGAAAGTTACGAGGAACAATATCCCAATCATGCCATTTCTTTATTCGTTCCTTATATAACTTGGAACTTTTATAGGCATTAAGGCGAAAATTCATCCAATTCATTCAATTGCAATAATCTTTGTTCACCAAATTACCTTGCATTAAAATTAAAAAAATTGATCACCCAAAATGCCTGATACTCTAATTCCACTAGTAAATGACAAGATTTATCATACACTAAGTGATATGGAGACATATCAATAGACGTTTTGAAAGCAGTATGACTTGCTCATAATGCATCATCTAATTACAAAGAATAATCCTTTCTAGATGCATTTACGATTTTTTATAAGATCTTTTTAATTTCTCGATTAGAAAATTTCACTTGACTCCTTTTTTGTGGATGATAGGGGGTGGCAATTTTATGGATTACACCATACGTGGATAGGAGGGATTCAAACTGTCGATTATAAAATGAGATCCTCCATCACTAATTATATCTCGGGGTGTACCAAATATTGTAAAAATGCTTTTCTTGAGGAACTTAACCACCCTTCGGGAATCATTAGTGAGTAAGGAAACTGCTTCCACCTATTTACTTACATAATTGACTGTGACTAAAAGATGTTGATTGGAAAATGATTTAGGGAATGGACCTCTAAAACCAATGCCCAAGACATTGAAAATCTCACAAACTAAAATGTTATTCAATGGCATTTCTTTTATTCTAGAAATGTTTCCCATTCTTTTGCATTTATCACAAGATTTTACAAAGTTAAATACGTCATTGAATAATGTGGGCCAATAGAATCCTGATTCTAGAACCTTACATGAAGTTCTAGATTGCCTAAAGTATCCTCCAACTTCCCTTGAATGACAGTGAGTTAAAATAGGAAGCACTTTATCATTAGGCACACATCTTCTTATAATTTCATCACCACATATTTTATATAAGAGCATATCATACCAAAGAAATTTCTTTACATCAGAAAGGAACTTCCTTCTTTGCTAATAAGAACAATCATAAGGAATAACTTTTCCAACTAGATAATTAACATAATCAGCATACCAGGGCAAGTCATCCTTAATTGCTAATAGATGCTCTTTAGGAAACATTTCCTCAATGTTATGTTCACCACCTTTTTCAATAACTTCCTCAGTCAATCTAGATAAATGGTCGACAACAAAATTTTCAGCACCTTTCTTATCTTTGATTGTGATATCAAATTCTTGCAATAATGAAACCCATTTGATCAACCTCAGCTTTGCATCAGGTTTGGTCATTAAATACTTTAATGTCATATGATCAATGTATACTATTACTTTTGACAACACCAAATAAGAATGAAATTTGCCAAATATAAAGATAACGACAAACATTTCCTTCTCAGTTATGGTATAGTTCTTCTAGGCATCATTTAATGTCATACTTATATAATAAATAGGATGAAATATCTTATCATTACCTTGCTTAAGAACTGCACCAATGGAAAAATTGCTTGCATCCCAAATTAATTCGAATGGAAGATATAAATTTGGTGAGACTAGAATTGCTGTACTTGTAAGCTTAGACTTCAAAAGATCAAAAGAGTGCATACACTTCTCATCAAAATTAAATGTTGCATCCTTTGTCAAAAGATCAGTAAGAGGTTTAGAGACCTTATAAAAATCCTTTATAAACCTCTTATAGAATCCAGCTTGACCTAAGAAACTTCTAATTGTTCGAACTGAATTTAGAGGTGGGAGCTGAGTAATGACCTCTATCTTTGCTAGATCTACTTCTATACCCTTACTAGATATCTTATGACCTAGTATAATACACGCTTACACCATAAAGTGACATTTTTCCCAATTTAGAACTAAATTTGTCCCTTCACACCTCTAAAGCACCTTATCAAGATTTTCTAGACAAGAATTAAAAGACATTCCAAACACTAAATATCATCCATAAAAACTTCGACACACGATTCAATCATATCATTAAAAATGGCTAGCATAAAGCGTTGGAAAGTGGTAGGGGCGTTGCATAGCCCAAAAGGCATACACCTATATGGAAATTTTCCATAAGGACAAGTGAAAGTTGTTTTCTTTTGATCCTCCGAGGCAACTGGGATTTGTAAATATCCAATATACCCATATAGTGCACAATGAAAACTGTGCCCTGGCAATCTCTTTATAACTTGATCAAGAAAAGGAAGTGCGAAATGTTCCTTTCTAGTGGCGTCATTCAACTTTTGATAATTAATGCATATACGTCAATTAGTGACTTCCTTGTTGCTATTTACTCATTCTGCTTAGTTTGAATCACCATAATGCCGACCTTCTTTGGCACTACTTGCACTAGGCTAACCCAAGGTAAATCAGATATTGGATAGATGATTCTGGCATCTAACAATTTTATAACTTCATTTTTAACAACTTCCTTTATATTTCGGTTTTAACTTACGCTATGGTTGAACAAAAGACTTACTTCCCTATTTCATAAATATCTTATACGTGTAAATAGAAGGGTTCGATCCATTAATATCCGAAATTTTCCAACCTATAGCCTTAATATACTCTCTTAAAACTCTTAATAACTTATCTTACATGCTGTCATCAAAAGTTGATGAAATAATCATTGGCAATTGAGATGGAGGATTTAAAAAGGTATACTTTAGATAAGCAAGAAAAGACTTTAGTTCTAACTGAGGTGGCTTTTCTATTGATGGCTTTAGTAAAGGCTTAATAGGCATTTCTAGAGTATCAAATCTCTTTAAAGGATACCATCATAAAGAGACCTTCCTTACATCCAGAGCTTCTAATACTTCACTTACTTCATTGTCATTTGGATCTATGGACTTCGAATGAATTAACACTTTTTGCAAAGAATCTAAAGACAACTCAAATGAAAGATCACTTAAACAGTGCTAAACTCCTATAAAATTGCAACAATCAATGTCCATTAGATGCTGCATTGCTTTAGTCATATCAAACTTGATTTCTTGTTCATGGAATCTCAAAATAAATTTGCCATCATGCACATCAATTAGTGCCCTTGTTGTGGTCATGAATGATATTCCAAGAATGATAAGAACCTTACTAGCTTCTTCCATATCTAACACCAAGAAATCCACATGAAAAATAAACTTATCAACTATAACTAAAACATCCTCGATAATCCTAGGTGGATAAGTAATTAAACGATTTGCAATTACAATGAAACTATTGTGGGATTTGGTTCATCCCATCCTAATTTCTTGAAAATAGAGAAGGGCATCCAGTTAATACTAGCATCAAGATCCATAAGCGCTCTCTCTATTTGTAAACTACCAATGAAATAAGGAATGGTAAAACTACCAAGGTCCTTTATCTTAGGAGACAATTTCCTTAATAGGATCGCAGAACATTCTTCATTGAGCTTAACAGTTTCAAATTCATCTAATTTTCTCTTCTTGGACAGAATGTCCTTTAGAAATTTTGCATAGCTTGGCATTTGTGCTATGACTTCTATAAATAGGATGTTAATATTTAGCTTTTTGAACATTTCAATAAACTTCCCAAATTTCTTATCCAATTTTGCAATTTTTGGCCTTTGTGGGTAAGGAACACGTGGTTAGATTTGATTTTAAGTTTTAACAACCACTTCTTTACCTTTTTCTTTCCTTTTTACTACTTCCACCACTGTTTAATCATTTAGTTCCATTTCTACCTCATCCTTCTTTCCTACTTCTCAACTCTCTACTTCCTTACCACTTCTTAAGGTAATAGAATTTGGATGCTCTCTTGGGTTGGCTTCAGTGGTACTTGGGAGCTTACCAGGAAGCATTTCTTGTAAATTTTGAGCAATTTGTCCAACTTGAGTCTTTATATTTTTAATGGCTACTTCATGGTTTTGCAAACGAGACTCATTACATTGCATAAATTTGAGCATTTTCTTTTCTAGAATTGATTTTGTAGGAGGAGGTGGGTTTGTTCTAAATCTTGGTGGTGGAGCTCTTTATTGGGTTTTCCGGCCAGGGGTTTGGTAAGTGTAATGATTGTCATGCTAAAAAGAGTTTGGGTTATTTCTCTATCCAAGGTTATAGGTATTGGAGTAAGGATCATTCCTTTGTCTATTGTAGCTCACATATTGTGCTTGATCAGGCTCTCTAGAAAAAGGACTACCTACTTGACAATCTATTGATGCATGGGATGGGCTACCATAATGTTTACATTTTACGTAGTTTGTATGTCCACTACTTCTAACTCTATGAACCAAACTATCCAATTGCTTATGTAACAAATCTATTTGGGCTGCTAAAGCAATAGTGTCATTAATAGCATGCACCCCATGTGGCTTTCTCGGATGGCGTTTGGAATTATATTTGAAGCTATTTATTGCCATCTCTTCTATCAAATGATATGCTTCCTCTAGAGTCTTATGCATGAAAATGCCTCCACCAACAGCATCAATATACATCGAGTAGAGGGTGTAAGGCTAGTGTAAAATATATCCACTTGTTGCCATGTATTGAACCCATGGCCAGGACATTTGGCGAACATTTCCCCATAACTCTCCCATGCATCATATAAGCTCTCATTTTCATATTAAAAAAATGAGCTAATTTCTGTTTTTAATTTTGCAATCTTTACTGACTGAAAAAAACTTAGTTAGGAACATCTTTATTAGCTCATCCCATCTTATAATGGAACCAGGTGGGTGTGTATTCAACCATGCCCTAGCCTTGTTTCTAACGGAAAATGAGAACAATTTTATTCTAACTGCATCATGCCCAATTCACCCCCTCTCTTGGATGCCATAGGACTTATATTATCAATAAGGAAATAACTATATGGACAACTATTTATAGCCTTTTATAGCCATTTTAATGATTAAATTACTATTATATCCTTTGATAATATTAAATTATTAAATATGTACAAGAGTAAAATGGTACTTTGATTGGTTGATGGCCATGAGAGGCTTTGAGTGCTGTCCAAGTAGTCAATTCCATAATGATATATGGTTTTATGTAGGTTGATCTGGTTTTGAGTAAATAATGTTACTACATTAAGATGTTTCCATAAGATTATGCCTGCCAAAATCTAATGCTGTCTACAGAAGTTGGCAAAAGTCCAAGAGTGAAAACTATTCCTTCCTAGCCTTGTAGAAACCTCGAAAAACTTCATTTGTTTTATGCCTATACATACAAGCCAGAGAACATTTCAATATGCTTTAAGAACCAGCATTCACATACATAGATTGGATATCCTACACTTCAGCAAACTTTTGTAATTTTTGGAGAAAACAGTTCAAGGAGTTGGTCTCAAGTTAAGTTGGCCAATAGCCGTGGGAGTAATCACCTCTTCTTTCTTCACTGTAACTCATAAGACGAAAAACTATAGCCTGATCTCCCCTCGTTGGTTGATTTTAGTTCAAGCTTCTGAAAAGGGCTGCAGCTTAATTAAAGTTCAGATTAGTATATCTCAACTAAAACTGAGCAAAAACAGTTTTTTTGCCACCACATCTAATTTCTGAAACAAGTTCAAACACTCATCAACATTTTCTGTTCTAAAGAAAAAAGAGTTCTAGCATTCAGAATAGTGTCAGTCAAAAAGAGAACTACCTGCTATTGGGATCATAATAGAAGCCACTGATCGAGCCATCAGTGCAAGAGAAACATACATAGTAAAATCCAGCAATTGTTAACCCACAGTCAGTTCCAACATTGACAAAATATTGCTCTTTCCATCTCTATGAAGAAGAATTATGGAAACAGTAAGTTGTCATCATGATATCTCAAGTTTGTCACAAATTTCAACAACATAATAAAAATCATAGGATTCGTTACCATGAATATATATGGGCAATTACTCAAGTCCAAGGACTTGCCACCATCAACCTCCACTTGGCCCTGAAAAAGGGAATGTTAATCGGGACAGCTGATATTGTGCATATGGAGAATATGATTAGAATTCTTACCAGAAAGGGTGAAAATGATGTAAACTTGGTCCAGTGTCTTATATCATCTTCTGGACTGCAGAAATTCTCATAACGATTATCGATGAGAAATTTCACTCCAAGTGCATACAACAATACAGTAGAGTAACTTACGATGCTTCCCATTTGCCGGTGAAGAAAGTGTAATTCTTGCCATCGACAATCTCCCCTTCCCAAAAGGTTACTACCTGATGCGCATGCAAATTTTAGATGCCTGTAACACATGTGACTAGACCATGTACAGCACAAACAAATCCTCTCAACAGAACTATTGAAGTTCCAATCTCACGCTCTAGCAACCACAGATCCCTTAGGAGAGATCTATATAAGTATTTTCTAGCTATACAAAGAACAGTACAAAACCAATACAGCGCTATTGTGCATGTTATAAAATTTTAATCCAAAATCTTATTACTGCTGAGATACCAGAGTATTACCGGGATGAATGTATCCGCTATTCATGTTTAGCGGCAGATATTTTGTGCAAAATCTAATGGCCTACTTCAGGAAACCTAAGACTATGGACATGAAAAATATGCTAACCAAGTAGAGAACATTGAGATCAACAACTTTGAAAAAAGAAAAAAAAACTTTGAGATCAACAAGTTCTGTCACAAAGCATAATGAAAATGAACTGGATGAAGAATGCATGGTTCAAGTGTTTGTTGACCTCCAATAGGACATTCCCCACACGGATCCATTCTATTATCTTATGTGTAATAGTGAAATAGAGAAACAATAAGCAGAAAGTGTAACTGCTCAAGGAAAGAATCTGCTCACTGGTGTATCTGCCATTGGCACATTAAGAGCTTCCATAGTGCCACACAAGTAACCATGATCTAGGTCACATCCTTGAATGCGGACATTAACTCTCCATGCTTCATCCTTCTGTAAACTAGAAACATTTTGGGTACCAGAAAAGGCCTAAAATAAAACAACTTAAGTCAGCTGATACTGAAACCAATCTTGTTGGCTATTCCATAAAATTTTCAGACAGAGAAAAGACTACAGATTTCAATGATATTCAAACTAGTTCTCCATCTTTTAGCAAATCGCAAGTATCCAACTGCAAATGACATTTTAAATAAGAAAATTGTCACTGGACACAGAAAGGTCCAAAATTTTCATGGTCAAGCAGACAAAACTTCTCATTGATGTTGTTGCATCGACCATTCTTGGAAAAAAAGAACCCAAGTACTATAAATTTCTCTTTTGGAACAGAACACACAAAGGAAAATAAATGGAAATTCATTTAGTAGTTCCCATCAATTACACGGTTAAAACAAAAACTCCAAGCACTCACCTGGCCAACGCTCAAAAGGGTACAAAAAGGTGGCGAGGTGCATCCAAAATTAGGTCCTATACAGTGAAACCCCATGTGTTAGGTACCTTTAACTGATAATGTAATTGTTTCCGTTTACAAACAATTTATTATAAAGGTAATCCGATAAAGCTAAATTTTTTCTTAAACTAAAAGATTAAAACGCAAACATGAACCTCAAACTCTCAAAAAGTAATCTAAGTCAAGCACCGACAACAGCCTCGATTCAAGCACAGTTACAACATAGGAAAAGTCGAGGAATATTAATGAAGAAAAAGTACCTGAAACATGAGAAGGAACAGAACTTTCAACAACTCTCACCGGCATTTCCTTTTGGTGTGATCAACAACAGAGTAAAAACGATCGACCCAGAACTTCAATGATCCTCCTGGATCGTTCCTGTCCAATCTGTGATTAGTGAATACGGTCTTTCAGCATACAGGTTATGCATTTCGCATAGCAACGTCGTCGTTTGACAAGCTGATGTTTTTTTGTTTGCCTCTTTTTTTTTGTGTGTGGCCATTTTAGAATTCTTCAAAATCGTAAATACCATTTGACTTCTTAATCTCTCACAATCTATTAAACCGATCACTTCTATTGTAAAGTATATATATAATAATAAAGAAATTAAGACATGGGTATAGAAGCATTAATTAACCTAATTCTATATAAAAATTTGACAAAGTTGATTGATGAAATATCATATCAGGTAATTTTTTAAAATTATAAAATAATTTTTAAATTTTATGAAATTTATAAAATAAACCTTCGCTAAAAAAATATAATGATAGTATAAATTTGATATAATAATAAATATCTCTTTTTACATAAATAAATAACTTAAATTAAATGTTAATTTAAAATAAATATAATTTTTAATATTAAAAAATATTGAAAGATAAAGTTTCAAAAGCATTATTTTTATATAAGAAAGAATAAAAAATCATTATTTTTATCATTATAAACATTAAATAATGTCCTACATAGGTAATAAATTTAAAATTCATGTAAGGGAAGAAAAAAAATCCTATTTAGTTATAAATAACTTTAAATCATAGATTTTTATTAAAGTGTATCAAGTTTTGATTTATATATAATTCACTTTTCTATAAAATTTTGACTTTTATGAGATTTAATCAAAATTAAATGTATTATTTTATTATTTTAGAAGATTATTTCATGGTTGTATAATATAAAAGAAAACCAATTTAAAAGTTTTATCAACTTCTCAAATAATTATAACTTTAATAAAATTAAAACTTAAATATTAAAAATTTTACTTTATAATTTTATATCTTTTAACTTTACTTCAACCTTATTTCAAAAAATCAATAATCATATATTTTAAAAATAAAAATAAGTTAATGAATTAAGTCTCTACAAGGAGTAGTTCAATGCAATTTCAATCTAGACTTCATAAAAATCATTCATATAAAAATCCTGGCCAATATGTATCAATAAGTTTCCAGCTTTCTTAACAATAAGGTCTAACATTTCTAGTATATAGATATTCAAGAAGTTTGTTTATGCAACCTTTTGTCATCCATTTAATTCCTTCTGAGTTTACCTTCCTCTACCCTCCTGTTGGAAATGAGTTGGTTAAGCACTTAGTCCCTTCATCTTGCTTGAATGAACTATTCATCTCACTTAGATCCTCTTCTTATTATAGATGAGCTCTACATCTTATTAAAGTTCTCCTCTTATTAGCAAGCTATAAGTTCCAACTTTTCATCTAACACTCAAAGAGCTTAATGTTCTCCATCCTTGCCATTCAGATTTCTCTAATTAAGTTTACTACATTAATGTAGAAGTCTTAAGCAGGTTGATTCTCTCCCTTGAAGATACCATTATTCCTTTCCCTACATATATAATAAATAGTGAACTTAAATGCTATCTTGAACACTTTATAATCATCAACCTTTATCCCATTCAATTATCTTTTCCCATTTGGATAATTCAATAACTGAATTATGTTCTAAACTGGAGCAACATGCTTGCATTTGAAAAAGAGATGATTTGGAGTTTCCACTTCACTTTTGTATAAGTTGCACGTATTATTTAGATTGTGAAATCTTCTTATCCTTTCCATTGTGTTTAAACCTCCCTTAATAACCAACCATACCAAGAAGGAGACTCTTGATAATTGCTTCATGAATCAAACTAACTTGTGCCATGTTACTTTGCTAAATTTGCACTAAAATACACTTGCATAGGATTTACTTGAAAATTTCCCACATACTGTTCTTTTTTAGGTTACATTATCCTCCTATTCTTGATTTGGATGGTAGTTTGTGATTTATCTACTCAACCATGCTGCATTTATTGAAGTGAATTGCCAAGAGTTTCCTCTTAGCACCACCTTAACCCTCATTTCCCTAGGAAAGTAATGTTTATGGTTCATAAATTCTAGCAAGTTAGCTAGAGGTCTAATTTATGTTTAGTTATCAAAGAATAAGTGAGTACTTTCCCCATTCCCTATCTTGTGCAAAAATTTTTACTTGCGTCTTTTCCTTAGTTTCAATAACTGCACCATTGTCTAAGATAGAGAAGCTTATGGTTTGATCTTCCAAATGTTTCTTCCCTTTAAAAAGTAGGTATGAACCTACTATACCTATAATGCTTCATTGTCACTGAATATTCTCTATATTCTTCTAAAAATGGCAATTTTGGCATCTTGATTATAGGGTATGATTCCCAGCCCTCCCACTTATTTTGAACTGCATACCTCTTTCCAATTTACTTTGGATATGCTTATTTGGTGAGTTTGGCTTGACTATATAAGATTCCTCAGTAGCCTATCAACACTTTTTATTACCTCCTTGGGAAGAGGTATATATGTAATCGAGGTCATATGTGTGAGGACAACTAACTAGTTGCAATCTTCCTGCATATGAAATCTTCTTATTGTACCAGGGTTCAATCCTTTTTTTAATCTTATCCATAAGAGGGATACAACTTCTAAAAGAAGGTTTTATAAATGTGATTGGAACTCCTCAAGAGGTGAGAGGAATACGAGCCATCTTCATGTTTAGGACTTATGAAAAACTCTCAGATAGGTTTTTTTCCCATACATTGACTACATTGGCTGAAACATAGAAACAACTTTTCTACCTATTTATTGTTAGTACAAACCATTTTGAAAAATCTGTAAGTGTTTCCTTTGTTAAGCAAAATGAAGGCATCTCAACTCTGCATAGGAGTAATATATCATCAATAAATGCGAGGGACGTAATTCAAAGTTACTTACACTTGGCATAATATACAACATTTTGGATTGTGTTGATTCTTTGAGAAGTTAACCTATGTAATACCTTTATGGATATGGTAAAAAAGTAGGAGGATAAAGGATTTCCTTTAATGTTATGAATACTAGTATTGTACTAGTATCAATTTTCGACTCAGAACGGTACTGTATTGATATCGACCTATACTGGTACTGATATTAGGCAATTTTTCAAATTTATAAAACGGTTCCTCGAATTTTGTAAAATCTGCAAAATGTTCCATGTATATATATACACATATATTAATGCATGTACTTATTATAATGCATGCAAATTGTAAAGGTCAGCACTTTCAGTCTCTCACACGACTATCGGTCGATTGATATTTTTAATATTTTAATATCGACCTAATATTGACCCCTTGATATTTCGATACCGGTCCAATATCATCCAATACCATCCCAGTACAGTACGAGGGCTAGCCTATATAGAATAAGGATCAAAACGATACATATTGGCAGTATTATATTCATATCAATGATTACTGCCAGTACGTAATAGTATTCATATCACTGATTCCCCTCATCTTAAGCCTCTCCGTCTATTAAAAAACTTGGTTGGTTCCCTATTTACCAACATACTAAAGCTTGTTATTTTGATACATTGTTCCACCTATCTTGTAAATTTCTCTGGAAAACAAACTGTTTTCATTACTAAGATAATAAACTTCTAATCAATCGAATCCTATTCTTTATAGAGATATAGCTTCATTGCACAACATCTAGGTCCATGGCTTTTAGGATAGTTCTTAAAGAACTTTTGAGAAAAGATTATGTTATCACCTATACACCTCCCTTATATGAAAATGACTTATAAAGGATCTCTAATATTATTTAGAATTTTCTTTAACCTTAAGACCATAATCTTGGAAATAATCTTGTATAAAGTGTTGCAACATAATATAAGTCTAAAATCCAACAAAGAGAAGGGATTTTATACTCTAGGAATCAAGGACATGAATGTTTTTATTGAACTCCTTCAATAGGTTGTTGGTTTGGAAGAACTCCTGCATAACTGCTACTATGAGATCCCCCAACCTCTACTAGTTGTGTTGGAAAAATAGTCCATTCAATCCATCAGAACAAAGGACTTTATTAGGATGAAGGCATTTCAATGCATTTTCTAGCTCATTTCTTTTTACAAGTTTAATTAGCTCAATAACTTGTTGTTCATTTATCAACCTTGATGTTTGAATCTTTAAATAATTGGTTATTATCCTAAGGACCTAGCAAGTCTGGAAAGTAACCTATGACATGGTTCTTTAAGTGTTGTTGAATTTTATATAGATTACTAAGTGAGCCCTTTAAAACTATGATTATGTTGAAGTTATTCCTTAATAGTATTGATCTATGATAAAAGGCTGAGTTATCGTCTCCCTCTTTTAGCCACTGGATCGTAGACGTCTGCTTTAACATAGAATGATAAGCATCCAATGTAGTTACGCAGTCTTTCATAGTTTTCTACTCCTTTTGTCTTTTTATAGCATTTTCAGGGTCCCTATTAAGTTGTTCCTGAATCTCTTGTAGTGCAAGTTTAATTATTGTTATATCTTCTCTTCTACTTATACAAAATTTAAAATTGAGCTTCTTTAGTTATCCTTTTATTGCTTCTAACTTCCTGTTACATACATACTGCATATAGGCATGAAATCCAAATTCTAAACCCTTTCTAACAGTTGTAGAGAATCTATCTATCTTGATTAAATGATTGATAAACCTAAAAGGATAATATTTGGGGTTGCTATCACTTAAATCATGGACTTTAACTAGAGAATGATCTAATCGTAAGGATCGATTGCATATTACTTTTTTATTTGGGAACTCAGTGAACTAATGAACATTCACCATTAATCTGTCCAGCTTCTTCCTTATCAATAATGATTTAGTTTGTTTATTACTTCAAGTCATTCAATCTTCAAGTTTGTAATACCTATCTTAGAGACACATTCTCTAAACTCCTTGCATGGTAATTTTAATAAAAGAGAACACTCAGATTCAGAAGTGTACATGATAGCATTGAAATCTCTAATAAGCATCAAAGGAAATGATATAAAGTGGTCGAGATGAAATAGTTTTTTCAAAAGCTCCCTTATATGAAAGCCTAAATTTAAGCCTAACAAGTTGTTCAGTTGTTAAATGGTTGATGATTTCTAAGAATTTAAGGTTATAAACAACTATGATCCTTTTATTGGCATGGAGGTCATGAATTATGATTATACCCCATTTTTGATTCAAAAACCATAGATTAAGATCTAAGGCCTTTATTTTTTTTCTCTAAAAATCCAATTAAGTTAGGCTTAATTATTTGTATAAAGTATAACAATGACTGCTATTTATGCTTAGTATTCAAACCTCTTATGTTCCAAGCTAACACTAACATTAGAAGATTCCTTTTAAGTTGGGCTAGTTATTTCTAGCCTTTACTTTCCTCCCTAACCTTCTTTTGGTTACCTTCTTGAAGGATTTTACCTTAAGTTCATCTTCTCCTACTACATTTCCTTCTACATAACTTGATTCTTCTTGTTTAGTAGCTTTTTAAGGTGATGCATTAGTGTAAGGCTTTTCAAGAATGATAGCAACTAGGCTTCTTAGTTCTGTATTTGTATTACTTTCTTTCTCTTCCTTTCTTTTGGCCAGGTATTCCATTTTCTTATTTTTCTCATTTCCTTTAGGACTTAAATTGATGATCTCATTAAAGCTATCCATTGTCCTTTTTGAAATTTGGGTATGTGTTGCTTTAATATTGCCTAGAATTACTTATGTAATCATTAACTTTTGATGATCTCCATTTTCCACCTATTGGTGTCCTCTGGAATGGTTTCTTTTACACTTTCCAATTCATTTAATCCAATGAGTTCCCAGTACTCACCTATCCTAAAAATGTTTCTTGTTTGTTTCCATTCCTTTTTAAAAGTTGCAATATAGGCTTCTAGTGGTAGCTAACCAGAACTTTATATATAATTAGCTTATCATCTTCCAGCAATCTCATAACTAGTATTGTATTTAGTAAGTCCTTATTCAGTTTGATTTCAACACAAAACCTTAGTCTTTTCATTGAGGCTTTGTGCCCATCCATGTATAGGGATTTACCTGTAAAACATGCTATGTAGCTTAACCTCATTGTAATATAATATTCAAGGGGGACATTGTAGAAGTGTATCTAAATTGGAATATGCATTGTATTTATTTCATCTAGTTGTAAACCGGGTTTCTATTGTTATAAAAATATTAGTTTGTTTTGGACATGTCGTGACCCTTCTTCTAGAACATTTTTAGCTAATTGTTCAGATGTATATTTAAATATAAACAAGTATTGATTATTAATGATTACCTTTTTCATTCCATATTTTCTTTAATTTAGCTGAGCCCATATTTTCATCACTTGATATGCTCGTCTATAATCCACAAAAAATCTAACCAAGGTGTTTATCCATCTGACTGTCCCCATTTTAAGTACCTCAACAAGTGGTGTTACTATAGTGGCTCAAACCTATTTAGTTAAAGGCAGGAATTATAGCTTGGTCTAACTTAAGTTATCTCCTACCACTAGATATTAGGTAAGTTTTTGCTTACAGACAGTAGGAATAACCCTATTTGTCTTTACTGTTTTATATGGTTCAGTATCTACAGGAGACAGTTATTGGGTTTGAGTAACATGTTTCATTTCGTACTGTACTGGCCGAAAAATGGTA
>JAOXYD010000006.1:10040-32613 GCA_028565735.1 Pinacopodium congolense
ATTTTTAAAAAAATAATTATTTTAATTTTTATTTATTTCGAATTTGGATAATATCATAATTATATATATATATTTTAAAAAATTTACGTCAATATTATATTTGAATATCATATTTTCATATTAACATCTTACGTATGTGTTATTAATATTGATTAATAGAAAAATTAACTTAGTAAAAATTTAAGATGTAAATTGAATCATTTTATAAATATTAGAAGACAAATTAAACTATTTTTGAAATATTAAAAAGTAAAATAAATCTTTTATCTAACACAGGTCATGCCACAAATATTTGTACATAACCCAACTAAATTCGATCCGGCCCATGACACGGACCGGGATTAGAACTTGAAATTACAGAACATGTACATAAAAAAAAAAAAGTACAGATGCGCGATCCCGCGAAAGTGGTGAAACAGTAGGAACCGGTGAGTGTTTTACGCTTTCAGATGGTAAAACGGTTAATGGAAGGAAATTGATGAAAATATCATAATTGCTCTTATTTTTTGTTGTTTTTTGTTATCAACAGCACCATGGTAATAATCACGATCCTTCTTCCTTTCTTCCCACTTCTATGTAGTCCTATGATATTGTTGACGTAGCTGTGTGGTGTATGCGCAGATTCATTTTGTTCTTCTGATTAGTCGGCAAGGGAAAGTGAGGTTGACGAAATGGTATTCGCCTTATTCACAGAAGGACAGGGCAAAGGTAGTTTCACCTTTCCTTTTCCTTTTTATTTTTCAATTTTGTTTTATAATGTTATAATTAATATAGCTATACGGACGGCGTGCAAAAGGTCATCAGGGAGCTGAGTGGGGTAATACTAAACAGGGGTCCCAAGCTTTGCAACTTCGTGGAGTGGAAAGGCTTTAAGGTTGTTTACAGAAGGTTTGTCATGTGTAGCTTTTGTAGAAGCCTCTGTTTGCTTTTTCTTTTCTGATGTTATTAATTAACTACCAATAATAAACCAAAATTTTAAAAAGGTATGCGGGGCTCTATTTCTGTATGTGCATCGATGAGAATGACAATGAACTGGAAGTTCTTGATATTATCCACCACTATGTTGAGATACTGGATCGCTATTTTGGCAGTGTAAGCAATGCAATCCCTTTATTCTTTTCAATCCCTTTATTGTATTCAATCTTGGGTTTTACTTGTATCTATTCTCATTATTGACTAAATCACATGAAAAGGTCTGTGAACTCGACTTGATCTTCAATTTTCATAAGGTAAAAACTCGTTTACTCGTAAAGGATAGTTGTATGAAATGATAAAGGAGGGGGAATGACGGGGTGGAAAATGCGCAGGCGTATTACATACTGGACGAGATACTGATAGCGGGTGAGTTCCAGGAGTCCAGCAAGAGAAGTGTTATACGCTTAATGTCTGCACATGTAAATACTTCTTCTTCTTTGTTAAAGAATCTTAATGCAAATACAAGTACAGAGAAGGAAAGAAGGTTTGATTGATTGATATGTTTAAGGGAATGAAACTGCAGGATTCGATGGTGGAAATGGCTAAAGAACAGGCCAGTTCTATTGGCAACATGATCGCGCAGGTCACCAAATAAAATTGCTCCGACCCCTTCCCCCTCCCCTTCCCCTTCCCCCCAGTTATTTCCCTTTTGCCAAACAAAAGCCGCCTTCTGTTGTTCTAGGCTTCGTAATTCATTTTGCGCAATTTTTGTGTCTTTGTTTCCGATGCTTCACGTTGTATGCTTTTGTATTTCATAAATAAATTATATGCACTGATTATTCTTATTTGCCTGTGCAAGAGCAAACTGGCAAGCGCCAACGTCCATCATTCTCACTTTCTTTTACTTTCTTTTTTGTTTTTCTTTTTTAAAAACTTTAATAAAGACTTCTTCGTTCTAACTTTGCACGACAAGACCACCTGATCGGGCAAAATTGAAAAAAAAAAAAAAACGTACAATCGTTAAAAAATTCGTTATAAAAGAAGAAACTCGAGGCTGGAGTGGAGAGGCCGAGGCTCGTTAAGCCATCATTCAAATTCTCACAAACACCCGGGAAAGCAATATCATGTGACATATCCGTAATCGAAGTTGCGATCCGCAATCGCCAAATTTCCCAACTATTCTCACTGGTCTCTGCTTCCACCAACAATGGACTTTCCTTCAGCGGTAATAATTTAGCATTCTGTTCAATTTTCAACCGAGACGATTTTAGTCTATCTTACTCGCTTTTATCGCCTTTTTTGTTTTGTTTTGTTGTTGTCGTGCTTCCGGTGAGAGCTAGTGAAGTGCGATATGGGATGCACTACTCTACCTGCCCACGTCTCTCATTGAAAGTTCATCTTAAAAATGACAGTCAGAGAGAGACTTGCAGTTGTGATTTACTTTTTAGGGTTTTTATTGAAAATGGGTATTCCAGAGTGCTTTGGTGGAGAATGAGTGTCTCAGTCTTCATATGAGTTCATTATATGTTCTATTGGGTAATTCTAGATAAATGGTATATCAGGAAGTTGACAGAGAAGAGGAAGAAGCAGGAGTAGGAGGAGCAGCTGCGAGGTTGAGCCAGTTGGAAGAGTCAGTACAGGCCCACCCGGAAGATCCGTCCCTTCGTTTTGATCTCGTATTTTATACTTCCCTCATTTCCTTATTTTTTTGTCCAATTATTTTTCCTTCTTATTCGTCTTGTTTGTATGCGGCTTCATGCTTCCAAAGAAGAAAAGAAAGAGGAAAAATCGATTGCTTTTTTATCTTGCCATCGTCACGATTATATGTTGCAATTAAATAATTTTGGATTCTAACAAAATGGAAAATTTGCAGGGACTGTTGTTATGGGAAAAAGGACTTGATTCTACTTCCAAGGAGAAAGCCGCTGAGCATTTTATAGTCTCAGCCAAACTTAACCCACAGAATGCTCAAGTTTTCAAGTATCTAGGACATTACTACTCTAATTTTGCCCTCGATTCTCAGAGGGCTATCAAATGTTACCAGAGGGCCGTCTCTCTTCACCCTGATGACTCTGATTCAGGGGATGCCCTCTGTCATTTGTTGCACCAATCTGGTAAAGAGAATTTGGAGCTCGCCTCCTGTACTGAAGCCTCTCAAAAGTCTCCTAGGGCTTTTTGGGCTTTTCGTCGTTTGGGTTTTCTTCATCTTCACCATAACCGTTGCTCAGAAGCTGTTCGTAGTCTCCAGCATGCTATTCGAGGGTATCCCACATCTGCTGATTTGTGGGAAGTAAGCCTAGCTCCCCCTTCTTCAATCTTGTTCTATTCACTTGTATCTACTTCTTCGTGTCACTCTTCTCATGCTCAATACTTTTAATCATTTTTACTTTCTTCCTTTGACCAATTCTTTCCTCTGATAGGCGCTCGGTGTTGCCTACCAGCGACTTGGGATGTTTACTGCTTCTACTAAGGTACATTTTTTTTTATCAGGACATAGAGGACATGCTGATAGGTTATAGTTTGCGGGATCATTGATTTACAAAAAACCTGTCCAAATAGTGTCGCTAAAAGCCAATAATATTGTGGGATTCTATTTTAGTGATTCACTATGATAATAACATAATGGCCGTGTAAGGCTTAGCTTACTTTAATAACTCATGGCTGTTGAGAGCCAAAAACATTTTGTCCCTCAAATTCAAGTAATGAATTTGAATACATTCCCTTGCCAAAAGATACCAAAACGAAGGAGTTCCACATTTCTATCAGCTCATTAATCTGTACTATTCTAGCTTAATACTATTTCTCATCTTTCATTTTGGTGGACCATCTTCTTCTTCTTCAAGAAGACCGACTATTGAACCTCTCTACTAAATAGAATAAAATAAGATTTGACGTGTATGTTTAATGTTCAATTTACCTATTTTTTACTACATTGGTAGGGGGCCTAAATCAACTAACCAGTAGAATTTTTGAATGGGTGACAAGTCTTTCATATTTGCTGCATTTGGAGTTGGCTATTTTTTCTTTTCCTTTATATTTGATACTATGGAGGATATAGCCCTTGGTGAGGAAGGGTAATGACTGGAACCCACAAGAGATTGTAGGTGGGGTGGAGGAGCTGTCTGGTTAATATCAATATTGTTCTGATTTCTTTAATTCAGCAGAGATTGATTCTGAAATATTTATGAGAAATCAGAATCTATGGCCTTCAAGGTAAAAAAAAGGTTGTGCATATATCTCATCAATATAATTGTATTTAGTGATTTCAAAGTTAAAACCTAGCATTTCATTAATATTGTGTTCTTCAGTTGGAATGGGGTGGAGGGGATGTAGAATGTTGTTCTAAAGTGAAGAAACATATATTAAAATAGACTTACTGTGCCCTTACTGATTTGCAAAGTATTACTGAACATGCTGAATTGGCCCAGTTGTTCTGACTAATAAAACTCTTGTTGTAAGAATCATTGTTTTTCCAAACCCAAGCTTAGAGACGCACACGAGCACGCAGTTTATAACCTGTTCAGGTGTTTGTGCCTAAGTCGTTCGTCTTATGTACTAGAAAGCAATCGCCACTTTACTAGGGTTGGTTGTGGATCCACTTCTTCTAGAATCTGTCAATGAATTATTCCCTTATAGATTATCTTTCAATTGCTATGCTTGTACCAGTCTTACAGCCGATCCATTGAGTTGGAGGACACAAGAGTTTTTGCTCTGGTTGAAAGTGGAAATATCTTCTTGATGCTTGGTTCCTTCAGAAAGGTACTTCTTTACCTGGTATTCTTGATTGTAAATAACTTCCTTTCTTAAATTACCTGTGTTCTTTCTGATTGTTTGCTATTAAATTGCTAGCCGACATCTATCATATATTTTTCCCTCTCTCTTTCTGTTGTTATGAAAAATCATAGCCATTAACAGCTAATACTTGTGACACTTTGGGGATAGTTGTCACTGCTCCCCCTAAATGTTGAAGATTCCATGGCCTGTGGTCATTATCTTAAGAAATAGTAAACGTAATTAGCTTGGACCAACTGCATATTGTTTCTGGCTGCAGCTGAGTTTATACTACAAATAGTGATGTTCTCCTTTCCATCTGCTTATTTGAATAGTAATCGATATGGTGTTGTGAGTTGGTAACACTGTTCTTTCTGATTAAGGGAATTGAGCTGTTTCGACGAGCTTTGGAGATATCCCCCCAAAATGTGTCTGCAAAGTATGGGCTGGCGTCTGGACTCCTGAGCTTATCAAAGGAATGCATGAATTTGGGTGCATTTAAATGGGCAGCCTCATTGTTAGAGGTTAGACTTGATTAACTGAATTTAACTCACGTCTTGTAACTCTGCCCAATTTAGTGGTCCTTTCTTCTTCATATTTAGAATCATAATTTGACTGAAGTTGTAATTGCTACTCTTTTTGTTTTTGGTTTTTTTTTTTGAAAAATTACTCTTTTTGTTTATTGCCTTGACCAAAATCAATTAATTTGCCTCCACACTTTGTCCACATTATAAAAATTGAATTCTGGTGCATTCATATAGACATGGTGAGTCCATTTAGAATGGTACAATCTTATTCATTACATTTAGATCCATATTGTGAGAGATGTGACCAAATCAATGATGGGCCTAATTCTAGTGTAACCTTTATATTTTGTTAAGGCTTGCCAGTGATGTGGAGTCAATTTGCATTCAATCATAATTTTTGAATCTTCAATATCAATTCCACTGTAACTGATTGCTGGTTGCCAAATAATTCAGGATGCATGTAAAGTTGCAGATCCTAACACTACAGGTGCTGGTAACATGTCATGCATCTGGAAATTGCTTGGTGATATTCAGGTATCTCCCTAAGGGTTCTGCCCTGATATCCATCTTCTCTGTTGAAGTATTTTGAAATTCTCTTCCCCTCTTGGAACAGTTCACAGATAAGGACACTTGCATCCTTTTGGGTGCAGAAATTTTTGTTAAGTACTTTTAAATGACTACCATGATGGGTTTCTACTGTTAGGATGAAATATACAGTTTTAACTTATAATTGAAAATTGAAGCTGTTGTTAATCATGCTACCTCTTCTCATTAGTTCAACGGTTTTTTAAAAGAAGTGGCTGCTGGCCATTACTCGTATTATAAAAACCAATAGAATTGTTACAGTTGACACTCTTACTAGTTAATACTTCTCCTAAACAATGATGCACCTCTCCATCTATCTTCTTACCAAAATGACACAGCTTCTCAGCGAACTTCTCAATTGATTTTCTCATGTAAATAGTTCTCCCCTTCAGCAACTTTGTCCACAAGGTTGTGTTCTTCATACTTCTGCTGCAGATCATACAAGAACTCCCAACTACCCATCTATGTTACATTCCTGACCATTGTATTAGAATTTGGATAGTTGCTTTGTTATCTCTCTTCACTAAATTTTGTGTTCAGTATTGCTATTTGAAATTCTCAAATTTCCCACATGATCATGAAATGTTGCTGAAATTCACTGATAACCATCCATATCTATCTTAAGTTGTGAGACATGAAAACACAAGCTGAAGCTGGCAACTGCAATGGATAAGCAACATAACTGATTTACTCCAACACTTTGAAGGGTCCATAAAGTGATGACATCAGTTTATGCACCCCTCCTTGTTTTATGTTGTTCTGTTTATGTGTTCTATCACTCCTATCAGCCAATTGTTTCATCCTGTTTTGTGCTACATCCATATGAAACTTAATAAACTACATAGCTGCTTATTTGTCACCTAGAACCTGATGAACAACAGCTGTTTTGAATTTCCTGCAAGAAGTGGCAAATGAATTGGAGGAGAATATCCATATAAAGCCTTGAAAGGGGTTGTTGTATTGCAAAATGGAAGCGGTGTTATTACCACAATTTAACTAGAGGTAGACGTCATCGGAGGCATATCTCCAATGTTTTATTATCTATCTTTATCTGGTCGTTCAATTGAGGATGATAGGCAATGGAGAGCTGTAGATTAACTCCTTGTGCCGTAAAAAACTTCTAAAAATCACTAGTGAAAGTTTGATCTCTTTCCCTAGTAATTGTTTATGGAATGCCATGCAACTTGAAAACTTGTATAATAAAACTCATAGCAACAGATTGTGCAGTTTATGGATGTGCCCACCCAATGAAATGAATATCCTTGATTGACCAACCACCACAAGAATTGCTGATCTAATCCCTATGAAGTTGAGGGTTATGTCAATCCTGTAATGATGAGGAATAAGCAAGGGTTGAAGCAGTCCATGTGAAGTTAAAGACCCATACTCTTTATGTTGATACATCCCACACTCTCTTACATACTTCCTTACGTGTTTTTGCAACCTTGGGCCTATAGGAAGCAATGGATCGCTGCTTGAAGCTTTTTATATATAAGCCAATCACACTAGAATGTGCTCCATAGTCATAGAAGTAAGGCATAGTTTAGCCTTAGTTATGAATATTTGCACCATTAGTCTTCCTTTCCATTTAAGATCTTGGGAACACATATAAGCTCTTACCACCTGAAGAGATCCTAGAAACATGTATAAGATGATGAAGTGAAGTCTCTAATGTAATGGGAGGGCCACTTTGCTTATGAATGTACTAAAAGGTCTGCAAATGATGAATGAAAGCCAGAAAGAAGAGTCTAATTGAATGTGTTTGTGCATATGATGTTGAGGAGGAGTTGGAAAGAGGCTTTAGCAATGAACAAATTGGTCCTTCATATCTCAATGTAGTGAGGTGCACACTTAGGACCCCTAAGGCAGAAGAACAAGAACAATGGTTGCATACTGTTATTTTCTTTACTCAAGTTAAATGTGGAGATAAAGTATATAAGCTTATCATTGATGTAGGGATAGTACGAATGTGGTATTGAAAAACATGGTAAAGTGATTAAATTTACTTTGAGAAAAACACCCACATCCTTATGAAGTTGTTTAGGTGGATGCTAGCACTACGCCATCGTTCAAAGGTGCTTGATGTCTTTCAAATTAGGAATAGATAAAGATTCTATTTGTGTGATGCTAGTCCTATGGAAGTTTCTTACATTTTACTTGAGTATGGGTTTATGATCATGGTGTGCAACATCTTGGAAAAGCTAACGCCTATCAGTTTGTGTTTAATGGAAAGAAGATAATTTTGAAGCCTATAAAGGAGGACAAGGTAGAGAGTCAAAGCGAAAAGCCTCTTGATATCCTTAAAGAGAGTGTTTAAAGCTATTAGCAAGGAGAAGGGACTTGTGCTTACAATGGTAGCAGAAACAACACCTGAAACAGCCTTTGCATTACTAAAAGAAGTGACTGAATTGTTGGCTGATTTTTCAGACCTTACACTAAAGAATTTACCAAGTTAATCCCTTTAAAAGATATTTAGAATGCTGTTGACTTGGTACTTGGATCTACTCACCAAATTTTCCATCATGTCATTTAAATCCTATTTGAGAATGAAGAGTTAAAGAAGCAAGTAGAAGAGTTGTTGAAAAAAGAGTTTATTCAAGAAAAATATAGAATGTGTTCAGTTTAAACATTATTGACGCCTAGATGTTGGCAAATGTGCATTCATTGTTGTGCAATAGACAAGATCACATTAAAGTGTAGGTTTCCAATCCTTCACCTTGATGGCATGTTATTTGGAGCCACTGTTGTTACCAAGATAGACTTACAAAATGGTTACCATGAAATCATGATTAAAATGGGGATGAGTGGAAAAACGACTTTCAAGACTAAACAAGGGCTTTAAGAATGATTGCTGATCTAATCTTTGTCTTCGTGTCCTGTTCTTAAAGCACACATTACGAGTTGAAGAATGTTGCTTTATAATTGTAATCAATAGTGAACTTTTTCAACAGAAATAAGATTTGCTTGTAATTTAGGAATATGAAGAGCATCTCTTGATGTAAGGAAATTGTTTATATTATTGTCCCTTTGTCCTGTTATTATGATAATGGACCCATCGTCTATGATTATCTTTACGTGTTTAGAGCAAGGAATATAGGAAATGAACTGTTTGGAAGAACATGTCATGTGATTTGTGGCTCTCGAGTCAATTACTCACTTTGTTGAAGAAATTTTTTTCTAGAGTTGAGCAACATAAGAGGAAGAAAGATACTTGAAAGTGCCAATGAGCATGTACCTATCGACGATGGTGTTTTAAGGGATCCTAACAAAAATTTCAGTTTCTCTGTCTTGTTTAATTTAGGGACCAAACTTTGTAAATCCCTTTTGCTTAGAGCAATGCTAGCTATATGTACTTGTCATCAATCACTTTTGTTATTTAATGAGGGCTTGCCATTAAGCTTCTATCACCACTCCCTTGTTTTGTTGATGGCAGTATGTTTACTACCCCTTCAACAGGTTGTGAAACACCAGATTATGTCACTCTGGCTATTTTGGTCATAAGAACAAATCCTTCTTTCATTTGATTCTCAAAGTATGACACTTCTTCTTCAGTCCAAATGATTGAAATTGTATCATTCAAAGGATGCAGGTCTTCTTTTCCCTAATATCTGCACTCTTATGGTATCGAACTCAACATTGATACCAACTAAAAAAAATCAAACGTATGATCCTTTTTTACTTATTGTTTCAAAATAGCAACATTTTGACTACAACACATTTAAATACATTGATAGTGATCGATTTCTTGTTGTATATCTTGCAAGAGATTCAAGTATTCTATGATGTGTAAATTCCCTTGTTTGGTTGCTAAAATTTTTGTTTTAATCTCATAGATTCAAGTAGGATCATGGACTTTAGAATACTCTGCTTAATTAACCTATCAAATTTCCTCGACAGTACTGAGGACCATAAGTGTATCACTTATCTTTGGAATCATTGAATTTCGTAACCAGGCCTTAAATATAGAATCTTCTTTTGAAAGATTCATGCCAAATAAATGCTTCAATTTTCCTCTACCCTTTAAAAAGGTGCTTACCAATTGTCACCATTCAAATAATTATTTCTATTTAATCGATACATTGGCTGAATTTTTTTGTAAATCACTAATTACCGCAACAACAGTATTATGAGATGTAGAGCATCTAGGACAAGGTTTTTGTCGGTGGATCCTGACATATTACTTGGAAAGATTGAGAAGAAAGAAAAAATATCTAATAGATAATAGGAATTATGATTTTGAGAAAAAACCAAAGCTATGTTATAATTTGTGAACTTTTTGGAAATAATTCTCATTAGTTCAAATGGTTTATACATATGGGAGTATGTATACTAAGGGCATGTTAAGTTGAGTTGTAGGTTTTGGTTTTTTGTTACGGTTGTATTTTTGTATTGGTTGTTGTGTTTTCTTTTTTGATTTCTGTGCTGTATTAGTGTGTTTTCTTTTTCGATTTTTGTATTTAGAAAAACAGGAAATGAAAATCAAAAACCAAAGCGAAACTAAACATGCCCAACAGAACAACCCAAAATTAGGAATCTAATCTTTATGAAATATTTAACTTCTTAAATAGATTATATATAGTCAACCAAAATCTCTAAGATGAGAACAAATTAGGGAGAATTAGGTTTGAGGATAGAACTAGAGGTTCTAATACCATATTACAATTTGTGAACTCTTTGAAAATAATTCTTATTGATTCAAATGGTTTATATACATGAGAATATATAATAGCCAAGCAACCTAAAGCTAGGATACTAATCTCTATCAAATATTAACTTTCTAAGTAGTTCATACAGTCACCAAAATCCCTAAAGATTAGAAATTACTTCCTTAAGGATTAGGGATTACATTAAAGTTATTAGATCTGGGATTACATTCTAAAGCTTAGGGGTTACGTTAAATCTTTTAGAATCGCAAGATTATCTAATAAAAACACATTATTTGGCAGTATTATGTTATGATCATGAGATCCATTGAGTGGTAACTAAGTTGGTTTTTGTGAAAATGTCTTCATACTCCTTCAATAGCTGGTTGATTGCATCATTACACACACTATTAGATGAAGCTGCAGTAATTTGATAGCAATAGAAGACCAGTGAAGTTGCCATGTTGGCATAGAAAAAACTGACTAGTAACACCATTCTTTTGCCATGACTTAGCAAGTTTTCTGTAATTTTTACAGCTGATCTCTCTTTGTTTGAAGCTGGATGAACTGCCCATTCCAGTGGAATTCCATCGTACCCTTTTGATAATTAAAAATGATATCATTAATAAAAGCTAGCCATGGAACCCTAAAACCAAGTCACTTCCTCGAATTTTGATCACTATACATCTGTAAACAATTGCTGTCTTGCTTGGTTGAACAAAAATTCCTGCATATTTGTTGACAGTAAAAATGCATTACTCCACCCACCATTTTGAAAGATGGCCCAATTTTCCCTAGTTGACAACCTCCCTTCTGTACCACATTTTCATCAACAAAACTATGCATATACCACCATCAATTAGGATCTGCATTTATCTACTTTTGAAATACCCCACTACTATCAACTGTTGGAAGTTCTCTTTAAAGACACCAGTCATTGCTTGTGGCCATATAAGGCTGACTTGATTCCCCCTTCCTCTACAATAACTTCTACAGCTTCATTGCTTTCACCCTCTTGTGTCTTCCACAAGATACATCTGAAATTGCCTCTCGTTGCACCAAAAACACATCCCTTTACTTCTCCTTTCATTTAAATCTTTGCTACTAGTTGCTCTAGCGAACTTAATACCTACAAAATTGAACCCATCTCTGCTCCCAATAAATTTCAATATGTGTAAACAAAAATAAACTAAACCTCTTTTTATCTTATTGTAACTATCAAGTTCTTAGTTAGGGCTTCTTTGCAAACGTTTTTCATTTCTGTTTTCTGTTTTTGTTTTTCTAAACATAGAAACCAAAATAAAAAAGCACAGAAACAAAAAAAATAACACATTAATACAATACAAAAATTGAAAAAAAAAGAATAAAAACAAAAAAAAAACACAAAACCGAATGAAAATACATAAAAACAAAAATTAAAATCCAAAACCAACAATAATACCAAATATCCCCTTAATGTCCTAGAATCTTTTAAAGTGAAAAAAATTGTAGATTGTCTATGTTAAAAAGCCATTCAACTTAAAAATTTAAGCTTATAGGTGAAGGTCGTCAGTTAGATCATTTATCATTTGGAGATGCACAATATATTCTAGATCTACCAATTCAACATGTCATATTTAATTAAAAATGACAGTTTTGCAATTTGAACAGGTGAACTTTAAGTTACATAAGACTTTGATACCATGTTAAGAAATTATTCAACCCAAAAGATTAAGCTAATGGGTGAGCATATAAAGCTTGTTTTGTTTCATGTAAAACATTAGAATACATAAAAAGTATTCTAACTAAACATCAATAAGCAAAGGTCAAATTGAAAAAATATATAAATTGAACTATTATGTTGAATTGTTAGATTTTCATTGTTCTAAACAAAAATCTTAAATTATGGATTTTGAGTTGTTATATCTTATGCAAAATGTTGTTGGTCATAACCTAGTATGGCAGAAGAGATCTGTGTTGAAAAACAACTAGAAAGATTGATTGCCTTAAGTCAAAATAGAGAATTGGACAATAGCATTAACCCAACAAATCTTAACACACTAAGCACTATAAAGGGAGGAATGGAATGTCAAGAAAATATCTAATGACAATACATGGATAAAAAGTGTACGATATGCATTTATCATCCCAAAATTCATAAATAGTTGAGCATTTCTTCATACTCCAAAAAGCTATAAAAAGTTTTATACAAAAAGAAGAAAAAAAAAATCAAGATTCCGAGAGATGGGAGATAACCTGAGCTAGAGGATTAGCTTGAAGGCTTCTTGACCATCTAAGAACAAAATACTCGCTTGAAGAAATAGCACATGGCTCTCTTCAACTTTATAATAGCAAAATATATATATTCATCGTAAAGTACTTGGAAAAGAGTTAATTTGGTGCTTGTAATTGATAGTAAACATATTAGGACAACTAGTAAAGTTTACTCTTAAGTGATTTGATGAACATGATATTTAGTATGTTATCCTAATATATTATATTTTGAAATTTTTAACCTTTGAAAATTAACATCCATAAATTCAATCCTATGTGCAATTTACGTTCAAGTCTATTCTTACTTTTCAAAAATATGGGGAGAACTTCTCTTGGTTTGCCTTGTGTATATTTATATATAAATTATAGAACAAATATATTTTCAAGTGCTCAAAAATTCCAATATGGAGTTTGGAAGGTTTTGAGAACCACTGTTACTAGTGTTTCTTTTGTAGAAAGGAAGAAATTATAACATTCCCTTTCATACATCTCAAGGAGTGGAGAGTGATTAGTTATTGGGAATATGGTATAGTCGGCAAGTACTTCATTATGTTTGTACATATATGAGCTTGCATGTCATGCATTTCTCACTAGGAGTGGTGGTTGTTTGAATTTTACTAATTCCACCCTCTTAGTTGTCGTTTCCATTTATTGAATATATTCACGAGGCATTGTGGAGTGCAAGATGTGATGCTTGTGTTGCAATTTCATGATGACTAAAGTATGCTTTCAAATTGTAGATTACTTATGCAAAATGCTTTCCGTGGATGGAAGAGGATCAGAATATATATTGTAGTGTGGAGACTTTCAATGCTTCCATTTTTTCCTGGAAGCAAACCTGCCATTTGTTTGCTTTGTCTGCAAGAAGATCTTATCAACATGCTCTGCACTTCGCCCCTTGGCAAGCTAACCTTTATGTTGATATTGCTGTAACATCAGACCTTATCTGTTTTATGGAGGGGAATGAGGACCATTTGCTAAATCCCTGGTATTAGTTGTTCCAATCCGTTCCTGTTTGGTCTCATATGTTACCATATGGTTTACTTGCTCCTTCTTTGTCAGGCAGCTATCAGAGAAAATGGCTCTGGGGTCCTTGTTACTTGAGGGTGAAAATCATGAATTTTGGGTAGCACTGGGATGTTTATCTGGTGACAGTGCGTTGAAACAACATGCCTTGATCAGGGGTTTGCAATTGGATGTATCTTTAGCATTTGCTTGGGCATACCTTGGAAAGGTACTTCCCTGCTTTATCGAGTCACAATGTCGTTCAAAGTGAGATAATGTGCACACACTGTAGCAATAATCAATTCGACTGCAATTATTTCTCCCTATCTTCTATTTTCTGTTGTGTCTCTACGTAGTTGTGAAGTCCAGTTGAGATGATACCTGAAATAGTAGTAAATAGATTTTCCTTTGGTAGTACCTTCTCTGCTTTACTACTGTCTCCTGTCCTTTTTCCATACATCCTCTCCAATTTTTCTCTTCCCTTATTTAGTGGTCTGCACTAAAGCTTCAGCTTGATTTATCACCCAAATTTTTGGTTTCTACAGCTTTACAGGGAAGAGGGTAAGAACAAATTGGCAAGGAAGGCATTTGACACTGCCAGAAGTGTCGATCCTTCTCTTGCTCTACCATGGGCTGTCATGTCAGCTGATACTCATCCTGAGTAAGTAGCATATAGTCTCTTGGATATGCAAACCATATGATGATATTGTAATGCTTGACAGATTTATTAACATTTAAGTTGAACTCTGGTCTTCAGAGACCCCGGACAAGATGAGGCTTTTGAGAGCTGTTTACGAGCTGTGCAGACATTACCTGTAAACTTCTATTCTCTCCTTTTTAACTTTCTGATTATGCTTTATGAAGTAAATTTTTATATAACAGATATCATGTAATTTAAGAGGATGTTTGGTTTTGTTTTGGTTTTTGATTTTGGTTTTCTGTTTTTCTAAATACAGAAACCGAAAAAAAACAGTACAGAAATAAAAAAAATAACACACAATTACAGGACAGAAACTAGAAAAAACAGCAAAAAAAGTCCAAATCAACAGATAAAACCCAATGAAAACACACAAAAACAAGAATGAAAATGGAAAGCTAAACCAAACGATTCTTAAATTATCGAGTACATTCTTCAATTGTTCTGATTCTCAGTCCTAAAAACAGGCTAGTGGTAATATGAATGCACAAAAGATTGCATGAATGAGCGATAACTTGTCCATTATATTGGTCTTCTTCTTCTCATAAAATCGCTTGCTTTAGCCTATTTTTTAATGATGAGTTAGAACAAGATTCCAGCAGCTGAATTCTGACTTTTTTCCCTAACTACTTTTGGATTGTGCTGTTTTTACTTTGCCAGCTTGCAGAGTTCCAAATCGGTCTTGCTAAGCTTGCTCTGCACTCAGGTCGCCTTGTATCTTCACAGGTAGAATGTTTGGAAAACATTGTTTTGCTGTTCCCTTGTCTTTTAGAATTTATAATGCATAAGCAGGTAATATCTCTTGTTAATACTGGTGGTTAGCAGGTTTTTGGAGCCATCAAGCAAGCAGTCCAGCGTGCCCCTCAGTATGCTGAGTCGCACAATTTGAATGGACTTGTTTCTGAGGCCCGCTTCGATTATCAATCTGCTGTTGCATCATACAGGCTAGCACGCTGTGCAATCGGTGTATCTTCTAGCAATGCTCTCGAGTCTCATAGACGAGATATAACAGTTAATTTGGCGAGGTCGCTTATCAGGGTAAACCAATTGATTCTCTTGTTTGATTTCCATAACTTAGTTTTATCTCCTTTATCAAATTCCTTTAATCTCCACAGGCTGGACATGCTAGAGAAGCAGTAGAAGAGTGTGAAAGTTTGAAGAAGAAAGGTTCACTTTCAGTTCTTTTTACCGGCTAATTTCTTAATGGTTTAATATTAGTTGCATTAGGTGTGGCTCATAAGGGAAAAAAGGAAAAAAAGAACCAATAGATCACTGCTGCAGTATCCTGTCTTGATGCTCTTTTCTATTCTATGGCATTCCATATGAGGGCATAGCTACTGTAGCCTATGAGTGGTTTTTCTTCTTTCACAAGAAATTGACTTGTGGAGTGATTACTAAATGTTGAAGCTGCAATTTGATTTAGGTATGCTTGGCGTGGACAGTATGCAAATATATGCTCTTTCTTTATGGATGGTTGGTGACTACGATCTCGCTCTACGTGTTACGAGGGATCTAGCTGGTACTGTTTCTACACTGGACCAGACATCTGCCTCTGCCTGTGTTACTTTTATCTGTAGATTGCTATACCACATTTCTGGACCAGATTCAGCAATTGCGAGTATTCTGAAAATGCCAAAACCCCTTTTCGAGACTTCAAAAGTTGGCTTTATTGTGTCTGCTATTCTTGCTCTTGATCAGAGTAATAGGCTTGAGCCTAGGATTTCAAATTGTTGCTTCTCTCTTTCATCTCACGAGCAGATTCGCATGCAGTATCTGATAGCAGTTACAAAACTGGTAAATTTGTTATGATGGTATAACATTGCTACTGATGTCCTAATGAAGGCCTTAAACTAGTTTATTGACGGTGAATTTTAAGGCTATGCTATTATACTGTTGGGCATGCAGATTAAGCATGGATCTGAACATGGCCTTGGATTTCAAAGTGGAATTAGTCACCTCAAGAAGATTCTTCATCTGTACCCTAACAGTACCCAGATAAGGTAAATCGAATATGAAGGAAGAATTACTTGTTGTCCTTTAGCTTTGTTGAAAATTCTAGTGTCTTCCATTGTATTCTTTCCTTTCATGATTATATCTAGATTTATGCCACTTGAATTGGTGCTCAAAGTCATAATACATTCTTGCAAGTTGGTTCTTTGAACAGGATATAAAAGTATATCGACGTAATTGAGAAAGATACATTTGACAGATGAATATATTGACTAATTGAAATATCACTTAAGGTTCCCTCATCTTTGAATAAGTTAATTTAACACTTTGATAGCTGAGGAATGGAAGGTGACTTGGTAAACTACACAGTTTTGAGATTTCAGGATATTAAAGTTATTAAGCTGAATGTGAAGTACTTGGGTAATGCTTGATAAGTATATCATCAACTCACACAAAAGTACTGTTTTATTTTAATCTGGTATTTGTCTATAATTTATCACTATATTCGGCCACATAGGATAAGCTTAGTATACAATTTGCCACACAGGATTAGTATTTTTAAAGCATTCTTATGCTTTAATCTTTTGCAACTATTTATGAACGTGGCCTTTTTTGTGTGTGTATATATATATATATATACATATAAAATGATTGGGTGAATCATTTTGCACTTTGTCATAAATCTTATCAACTTCTTCATTCTCATTTATATTTATAACTGCGTTGATTTAATAGTATATTTAATTATTTACAACTTTCAGATTGCAACAATAGAAAGGAAGTTAGCTTAGCATTAAGCCTGTAACTGACAAAATAGTTTAAAAGAATTTTTTATGTATATAAGGAAACATTTCTTAATTCATTTATTTTCTTATCTATTTTGAAATTATGAAAAAAAAATCCACTTTTCTACATGTATATGTTGGCTAAACATACCTGAAGTTGCTTAAATTAGAAACTTTAGGGCATGTTTGTTTCTGTTTTTATTTTTTAAAATACAAGAACTAAAACACACAAAAATAAAAATAAAAAACAAAAACGAAAAGCTGAATTAGAGTCCTCTTCTGTTGAATATAACTGCAACTGCAAATATTTGCAGTTCCTAAGCTTATAGCGCAAACAATTTCATATCATTTTCTCCTCTTCAATCCACAGCCCAAACCTTAAAATTTTGAAAAAGCAAAAGCAACACACGCACAAAAGAAAGCAGACAGGGGAGCCACATGGACACACAAAAGAACATTGACAAGAGGGAATAAGGAGAAAACAATGTATGACAGACAGACAGACAGACAGACAGACACACACACACACACACACAGAGAGAGAGAGAGAGATGAAGATATAGACAGTACACACACACACACACACACACACACAGAGAGAGAGAGAGAGAGAGAGAGATAGTAGATGATAGATCCACATAAATAAATCACCAAGGAAAACAGAATAGATGTTCAGCCATAAATATGCAAGTGCTGGTCCTGGTTCATCATAACCACCAATTCCATGGTTGCAATTATCAAATGACAATAATCAGCACTCAATATTCTGTAAAAAAAGGAAAAAAAATAAAAGAGGAGGTAAAGATAGATCATACACGGCCAACTAGAGTTTAACTGCTCCTCAAATGAAGGTTGAAAGGTCTTCAGGTGGTTCAATCCATATATTCTCAAAAGGATCTTGCTCTCCCCAGTCATGACACTGCTTACGAGGATAGTATCTACAGTCATCCAGTGAGTATGATATGCAGCGCTTCCCAAAGAAACGAACTTTGGAAAAGTAGACACTGTTTCTCATTATTCCAGGGAGGTCAGTTCTTGAATGAGTTGACAAGAAACTGGCAAAGATTGTCACACCATTAAGGGTTTTCAACTCTTCCCAGACCATTTTTAATTGATCCAACTTGAATATGATTGGGTTTTCACTACAACATGTATATATAACTAAAATATCTCCGTTATGCTCTGACATAAATTTACCCTTCCACCAAGTTTTGGTAAAGAAGTTCTCAGGGCATTTAGGAGGCGGCACAGCAAGCACATTCCATGTGCGTTGCAGGGGGTCAAAAACACCTAACCAACCAGTGAGACTTAGACAATAAAAGAGTCCATTGCAGAAAACGATTTTATTCCAAATACTACTAACAAAAGGCAGCCGATTTTGGTAATTAACTGTCCTCCACTCAGTTGCCCCCGGATAACAAGTGCTAATGGCAACAATTGTAGGACTAATGTGCTTAACTGTAAAGATTACACAGCTGGTAGATTTTGGGGAACAAGAGAAGGCAACTATTTGGTAAGTTAACTCAAATCTTGGCAGTTTGATCACTTCCCGAGAAAATGGGTTAAAAAAGAACACACGATGTGTTCTTGGTCGGTATTGCAGCAACCAACCATCTTTGGTGTAACAAACTCTTGATCCATACAATTCTGGCAACTCAAGCGAGTAGGTCTTCCGCTGTGATGGGTCATAAAACTCATACAAGTTACCAACTTTTGGAAAATACATCAGCCAGGGTGACTGGTTGACAACTCTAACAGAAACAGCAGCTGCATGCCACCTCTTGCAAACAACAGAAGCACAGATGTTATCTGGGAGTGATAAACGGCAAAATATCAATTCCAGAAGTTCTGTAGGTAGGTCAGACCAAGTATGTAGTTCCAATCTCTCTTTCTTATTCTTGATTGTCATTCTTTTATCATCTGTGACAGTTGCAATCAACCTATACAATCACAAAAATCATGATCAACCACAACGTCAACAGACCACCACTAGCCCGAAGAGTGTCCTCATATGTCAGAAATGAAGAGAACCATCAAGATGTTTATTTAATCAGATAAAGCCTAATTTGAAATATACGAGGGGAAAACACTCCAAAAGGGGTAAAAAGGAAAACAACTTATATAAATTTCAAGACAAAAAGAGAAATACACTTAATCAAGATACCAAAACCGCTACAAATCCCTTCAACCACAGACCATCATATCCAGATCCATGCCAACAGAGGACATACAACTCACAAAGAACAAATCAACATCAATTCCATTTATCCAAAAATTCAATTTCATAAATCAATAGATAAATGGTCACATTTCCCAAAAGAGCCGCCCAAAAGCAAAACAAAAAAAAGTTAATAAGAACATCAAAAGGTTCCAACTTGGTATCGCCTTCAATTGACTCCCACGTTCCAATCCAAGTCAGAACAGTGCAATTGAAGTCTTTAGCACAAAACCCATTAAAGATTCAGCATTTTTATCCACTTATACTCGTATCCGCAAGGAAGCAACGCATCTCAACAAACCCTTTTGCCTTATATCTAAACCAACATACGTTTTATTAAACCCTAACTTCATGCAACTAAATTACAGCTAAATGAACAAGAAACTTACAAAATTTTCAATTCTCACTCAGTATAAAATAAGTTAACTTACGATTTTAACTGCTTTCTCTTCCTCCCAGCCATTGTGCAGAGCCAAGAGCCAACTTAGTCCTGAATTGAGAGAGAGACCCGGGGGGGACACGAAAGAGGCTACATATATGTGGAAATGATGGAAAGACAGGAACACGTGTCAGTGACAGCCCAATCTTGTGTGGACTCCTCCATTGTAATTTTTGGCGATAATCAAAGTGAAATATTGCCACGTCAGACAACCGTGTGTTGGAGTATGAACCATTTTTAACATGCCATTGTAATTTTGGCGAAAATGACTATAAATAGTAATATTTCATCACAGAAATGGGGAGAGCCACTGGAATCATCATCTTCATCACCATTCATCTTCCATATATAGATTTTTTTCCTATTTTACAGTCTAGTTCATTTCTCAATCTAAATCTTGTGTTTTTTTACAAGTTTCAATGAAACTTTGCAGAGAATTTCAGGGAGTGACTAGCTATCTTTTTGACTTTTGTATTTTCGTTTCATAAGTTGTAAATATTTTGTTTTTGTTGATTAATATATAGATATGCATATTTTGACCATAGATTGTATTCCTTTGATTAATATATGTGAGTAATCATTTTTGGCTGAGATTATGGATTGATTTGGGTTAGAAATAGGTTATGTAGATGTGTTATTGATGGATTGAATGTTTATTGAGCATTAGTTTTAGCTTGATAACCTAGATTATGGCCTTAGGAGATTGAGTTTCATGACAATTGTAACTTATTTTATCCAAAAATCATCTAGCAACATACTTGAACCTAAGAGTGGACCAAACCTCAAGATCTTGTGTGAGGACACTTAAGATTAAAGACGTTAATCTTAAGCCTTTAGTGTTCAATGCCTTATATTCCAAGTAAGCTATGTACTAAGTAGGTTAATTGAAACTAAAAGAGGAGAAGGATGCTTATGACCATTAGGTATAACTTGTTTAAGTGAGGTAAGTCCTAAACCAATTCATTGTTGTAAAATTTAGGAAACATAAACCAAATTAAGTCTGAAGCCTTAGCCATTTTTGGTCTCTTGAGTCAAGTATTATTGCATTTAGTTCATCTTACATCTTGCATATTTCTTTATATTGCGTGTTTTATAGAATATTCAAATCAATCAAATTCTAGATTTCTGAATTAATTGTGCATTGTTAAGTTAAATTGCTAACATATTTGACTTTCCCTTAGGTTCGATACTTGGTTTTACTCCGTTCTATATTACTTGTTGACAAGATTAGCTTGCCTCAATTGTTTGGTCTAGGATTAGATTTTTATATATACATTGTTTTAATTAAACTAGCAACAAGTTTTTGGCATCATTGCTAGGAAAAGTACTAATTTTGAGTGATTAGGTTTGACGATGTTTATTTTCTCAGGTTTATTTCTTGTTTAGTCATTTTTTGCTTATTTAAGTTGTTTAGAATTGATTTCTTTTTTTCTTATTTTTCCTTAACTTATTTTTTTCTAGTTTGTAGTGCATTTTATGCTTTCTTTTTATTTGTTTTTTTGTTTATTTATGCACACTTGTAGTCACAAGCTCGAGAGTTTCTAAAATTGAAAAAAATGCTTCATAGGTTGAGAAAGAAAGCAAGGTTGGCTCAAAGTGGTAAGGCAGAAGAATAGGTCATAAAAGAAGAGAAAATTGAAGAGAAGTTTGTAGTGATGGCACATAAAGAAGAAGAGATCATGCAACATACCACAGCCAATTTTGAGATTCCCCACAGTATCCTTTGGTGGATTGCCTTCAAAGGATCTAAACACGCACTTGAAAACATTCTTGGATCTTTGTGACTTGTTTAAGAAGGATGGGTTGTTGGATGATGCGGTAAGATTGAGGCTTTTCCCATTTTTAATCAGAGATAAGGCTAGAGCTTGGTTGGCTTCATTGTAGTTAAGATCCATTACCACTTGGGATGAGCGAATGAGACTGTTTCTGGCTAAATTCTTCCCACCTACCAAGGTTGCCAAAATGAAGAATGAGATCAATTAATTTGCATAGTATAAGAATGAGAGCTTATATGAGGCATGGGAGAGATTCAAAGACATGTTGACGCATTGCCTTAGTCATGGATTCACTACTTAGCAACAGGTTAACACATTTTATACTAGAGTGACTTCTTCGACTACGAGTACTATTGATGCAGTAGCTGGAGGTAGTTCGATAAGAAGGAGCCCAGATCAAGCTCATAGACTAATAGATGAGATGACCACTAATAATTTTCAGTATCATATGGAGAGACATTATAGAAAACATGCTGGTGCTCATGTTATGGATAATACAGTGGCCTTATCAGCTCAGATGGATGTATTGATAAGAAAGTTGGATAATTTGATGCACAGTGTTAAGGGTGGAGCCAGTTCATCGATGAAGAGTTGTGCTATGTGTGCATTATGGTGGGCATTCACATCAGTCTTCAAAATAACAGGTTGGAAATCCCTTTGCTCAGGAGTTCAATAAACGGAGATGGGAGCTATATTCCAACACCTACAACCCTAGGTGGAGGAATCATCCCAACGTCTCCTGGAGGAATGATCAAGTAGCATAACCTTCTAACATTCAGAGGTAGCCACCTCCCAGTTTCAAGGCCACCAGTTCTATGCAAGTAGAAAATTCCAACCTTGAAGACATATTTTCAAAGTACAAATCTAACACCGAGGTTAGGATGTAAAATCAAGAGTCATCCATTAGGAACTTCGAAAACTAGATGAGTCAAATTGCCAATTTGCTGAAGAAGAGACCTCCTGGGTCATTACCTAGTACTAAAAAAGCTAATCTAAGGGAACATACAAAA
>JAOXYD010000006.1:40670-72040 GCA_028565735.1 Pinacopodium congolense
GCATCTATAATGATCATTATATGATTAAGTGCTTGCCTTGTAAAATTGTGTGATGCATTAAGAGCATGAGAATTAGAAAAATCACTTGATTGGGATAATGAACATGATGTACTAGCACCTTCTAGGGAATTCAAAATGCTCTTTAGGCGCTCAATCTCGTCTTTGTCAAGTCCTTTTGGTTCTGATCTAGCTTGATCAGAATCTTCGGAGTTTGTAGGTTCAGTGAAGTGGGCTTTGGCCTGTCCATCCTTGTTTGCCCCTTCTTTCCTTGCTTTGTGTGCTTCCCATGTAATTTCTAGCAGGTCTCTCTAGTGTGACAAGGCTTCTTACAAAAAACTGCACCAGAGAACTTTCTTATTTTGAGGATTATATTGGTGGTGGTTAAGGTCTTCTTTGTTGGTTTTCATAGACATGAATTCTGAGCTTTCAGCAGATTTGGATTCCAACATCACAATTCTCCGTCATTCAAAGACGGTAAAGGGTCTTTACCAAGTATTTGAACCCGAAGTTGGTCAAATTCAACATTAAGACCTGCTAAGAATTCAAAAATTCTTTCCCTTTCTACAAACTTTTGTATTTTGACACTGTCATCACTGCATTGCATTTTAAAATTTTGATAATGATCCAACTCAAGCCGAAGACTCTTCATTAGATTTTAATATTTAGTGACAGAGTGCATACCTTGCTTGATAGATGAGATTCTAGTCTTAATCTTATAAATTAAAGAGGCATCATTTACCTTAGAATAAGATTCAGTAACAGCATCCCATATCTCCTTAGCAGATGAGAGGAACATGTAAGCGCCTCTAATGTCTGGTTCCATAGTGTTCCAAAGCTATGACATGATTAAGGAATCCTCTACATCCCAAGCCTCAAACGTGGGATCCGAAATAGCAAGAGCAGGTTTTAATAGGTGAGAAAGCTTTCCTTTGCCCCTAAGGAAAGTCTTAACAATTTGTGACTAGTGGAGGTAGTTTTTACCATTGAGTTGGTAAGAGGGAAACAAGGTTTGTAATTCACCAATATGGGTAGGGGTGTACATTTGGGGATTACCTATAGAGGAGATTTCAGAGGAAGGAGACCTTCACGTTGGGGTTTTTACTGATAACAGCTTCAACCATCTGTCTTCTAGAAGGCACTATTGGCAATGAAGGCCAAGTAAGTATCAAAAAAAAAAAAAAGAAACCAGGAGTTATTGCGTCCTTAGTTCTAATACCATGAAGAAAGAAGTAATCTTTTTTCAACAAGTGCCTTCGAATATATACACAAGCCCTAGCTTAATTTAGGTAACTAAAATATTTCGTATATACAGCAATATCCCCTATTTACAACAATTTCCTAAAGTAAATATCCATGATATCTTCTTGTTGCTTATTTTATAAAAAGGAAATAATTTCTCCTAAATCACTATTTTGATTTTTATCACGTAGGAAACATGATCACATGTCTTTAGCTTGTTGCCGTGGGTGAATCTCTGGTAGACATTTGTAGTGCTAACATAAAGTGAGATTGACAATTTTTCATCTAGTGGGAGAAGTCCAATTATGGTTTTATTAACTGGAGTAGGAAGAATCGAAGTTAGATTAGGGAGCATTTAAGGAGCACTGCAATGTAAGATTCAGACCACACGTAACCAATAATTCTTTATGAGAACTAGTTAATTTGAATCAAATAGCATCAATAGAAGAGTATCACTGCCAATTTCAATCCTTGTTAGCAAGGACTACGGATTTAGAACCTTGCCAACAAGTGAATTTATTCACAATAAGGCTTGTAGAGAGCCTTAGAATTAAGGTGGAGATGTGACACCTAAGAAATTTGGGAGTTGCTATGAACATCGCAAGGGCTGTAGAAAGAAAACAAAAGTGTTTGCAACCTGGTAACACCGTAAATTTAGTTGGTTGAACAATGCCAAAATCAACAATTAGTAGTGCTGTCTCTACGGGCAATCATAACAAGAAGATGGGGAATGGAGAAGGGAAGCCGCCGCTTCTATGGCTAGCAACTCGAATAGCGAACCGATACTATTTTTCAAACTACTTTCTTGAGTAGAAATGGAAGAAAAAAGAGCCAAAAGATTGTATTTTAATTGCGACAATTCTTGTTCAATGGGGCATCAGTGTAAGTGGTTTTTTTATAGAGGTATTGGATTTAAACAACGAGCAGGAGGATGAAATTATAGGTGATCCAAAATTTTCTTTACATGCCATTAATAGAAAAAGAAACACATAAGCCATGCAGCTAAAGGTGTTAGTGGAGGGGGTATCGACGATAGTGTTGATCGATTATGGAAGTATTGACAATTTTGTGAGTTTTTTTGTTGCTTGTCAACTCAATCTCAAGATCATCAAGCAACCTAGGCTACAAAGTAATGGCCAATGGAGAAAAGGTTCTTAGTTTAGGTGTATGAGAGGTCATTATCCTCTAGGTCAATCATGACTTTTTCTTTGTTGATTTATATATTATTCCATTGGAGGGTTTTGATGTAGTTTTAGGGGTTCAAATGGCTAGGGACCCTATGACCTATTGTGTGGGATTTTGTTGCTTTAACCGTGAGTTTTGATGTGGGGGTCACAAGGTGAACTGGCAAGGATAGAACATAGAAAAGGGAGCACCTTTCGATGGAATTAAAAAAAGTGTTGGCTGAATTTGCATACTTGTTTGGGGAACCAACAAGATCACCTCCTACATGAGCTTGTGATCATAGTATGACAGTGATGGCAAATGTCAAATCGGCTGTGGTGCACCTTTACCAATATTCACATCTATAAAAAGATGAAATTAAGAGGGAATGTGAGGAGTTCTCCTCTCTCTAGTGTTAGTAGAACATGATGACTCATGGAGGTTTTATATGGAGTACTATAAGTTAAATGTAAAGTGTAAACCTATCGTTGCCAATCCGATGCTAAAATGGAAGTGATAAATAGGACGATTGAGATGTACTTACATTGTTTTATGAGGGATTGACCTTGGAGATGAATAGATTGTTATAATACTTTTATTTAGCCCTTTAAGCGGGTAGTTTATGGTCTTGACTTCCTACCTTTTATCATATGATAAGGGAGCTACAAGGTTAGAAACTGTTGACCAGGCCTTGGTGGAGAGAGAGATGGTTTTAAAGGACATTAGTGGGAAGTTGCTACAAGCTCAAGGTAAGATGAAACAATAATAAGGTCAACATCGCCAAAAAATGTCATTTCAGGTGGAGGCTTGGATTTGGTTGAAATTGTAGCCCTATAGGCAGCTTACAGTGGCTAGGAAAGGCTCTTAGAAGTTGACTCCTAAAATTTTTGGACCATTTTAGATTCTTCAGAAGGTCGGGAAGGTGGCTTCTTATCATTTGCTTTTACCTAATGACAATAGAGTTCATGATGTTTTTTGCATCTCTTAGCTTAAGGAGTGTAAGGGTGATCCTTCTACCATTACACCTCTCTTCCTGCTCTGTTAGCAGCTAAAATTGGCTCAATTGCAGAAGCCGTACTTATGTTCATTTAAATAGGGGCACATGGGAATTACTAGCCATTGGAAGGGGCAGCCTCCTGCAAACACCTCTTGGGAGAGACTTCATTGAATTTTCGAAAGGCTGATCCTGAGTTCGAGCTTGAAGACGAGCTCTTTGTCCAGGAGGGGATAAATTATGTGCAAAATGCATTTGTGAGAAGAAAATATACAAGAAGATAGGTTGAAAACAGAGGAATGATTGAAAGTCAACAATATTATTTAGGAAATTTATTATTTCAAGATTTGTTTAAATTGAAAATTAAATTAGACGGATCTTATCCTATTTAAATTCTAAAAATTTTTATAATTCTTAATATCTTTATTGCTATAATACCTATTTAAGGGCTGTGTAAGACAGCCAAACATTTCATTAGAAAACCTACAAAAGGTCTGTTAAGGACAACTCTATTTCCATTCAACACAAGCAAGCCTAGAAAGGGAGGGAATACGAATAAAGGAAGAAGAAACGACTTTCCTGTGAGCTGACTTGTAACAAGATTCTTCGTTAAAACCCATATTACATCCCTTTGTAAATGTAAATACTTCCCTTTAATTGGAGTAGTAAGTCCTTGGACCATAATTGAAGGAAATCATGAATTGCAAAAACTACACTCCGAGCTTGTACCTACATCACCTCTTCACATGAGTCAAATCCTTTAGACTCTTTTTGTTCTGTCTTGATCTTCAAGTCATTCAACTCAATCATAGTCTCATCATAAATTTTCCATAAATATTCATAAGCATTATTCCATACTTTTATTTTATAAAGCTCTTGATCATTCATAACTTGAATTGCAAAATCATAGTCATTTTTCAAATGTCTGATCCCACACAAAGCAATATCATTTTCTACATCATTCTTTGTATATGATTGATATCCAGTTTGCATATGTCTTTTATTCTTGTCTTGAAAACGAATTTTTGCCATAAAAATTGGTTGATGATCTTGACCAAAATGGGAATATGTTTGTCATTACACCTTGAGGATTGGTTTAAATTGAATTGTAATGACAAACATATTCCCATTTTTCACTTCTACTTTTCAGGCTACTGTGACCATAACAGTGTTTTTGTATTTTTCACTACACCACTATCTCCTAGGAGGCTTTGCTCACCCCTTTCCTTGTGAAGTCTTTCTTGTTACTCTCACCTTTACTCTTTATGAGTTTTACTTTTTTGAAATATCTACTTGTAAGTAGCCATCTCCATAGATTCTCTTTTTCATAAATCTGGAGAAATACTTTCAATGAAAAATTTTCTTCTTTTCTTTTTGTCTTCTTTATGTCTAGCTCTGATACTACTTTGTTGAGAATTGAGAGAATACTTAATAGAAATAAGAATAAATGTGCAGAAGCTATAATCACTCAAAAAACCACAAGGAGAGAGGAAATTATCATAAACACATACTGTAAACTTCATTATATGATTTTCACAATACTATTTCACTCTCTACACTCAAAATAACATCATATTCATATGTATAGATATCTAAAACAACCTTTAAATTATCTAAAGATTTAACATAAAAGACCTTTTGACTTTCAAGACCTCGAATTTCTAACACAAATGAACTCAAATTTTATAACTAAAGACTTTTCGTACTACTAAACTTATTACATATTAAGAAATATTAATTTATGTCTCCAACAACTTTCTGTTACTTTTTATCTAGCCACACTGTCATAGTATTTGTAAATGATTGCTTGTAGTTTTTCTGCCAATGAAGGACAGGGTTCGAGATCTGTTTGTTGAATAGGATATCAAATTTGCATTTAGTCATGTATGTGGTCATCAAAATGGGGTGGGTAAAGTTTGTGTACATTTGGAGTCTACATGAATCCCATGTAAACTTGGCGAATGTAAAGATGGGTTGAGATACATATTTTCTTTTGAACTGTATCAACAAGTTTCACTAATGTAAGACATGTTATTTATTTATCTTTTACAGAAGCAAGGCCTGCAGAACTGCACTTTCAAATGCATCTACTTGCAAGGCAAGCGGAAGGTGGGTTTGACCCTTCGTCCAGGGTGGAATTGTGCCAAAGCCCAGAGAAATGGGTTCTTCGGGCAATCCATAGCAACCCTTCTTGTTTCAGATATTGGAGAGTTCTGCAAAAGCTTATAGAAGGAGCGGTGCTGTTCTAGGATGTAGAGATTTTAGAAACTTATAGAATGACTGATGTTCCGCCAAGCTGCAAAGTGGGATGGGAAAAAATTTAGACAAGGGAGATCTGATGGCTGAGTAGAATAGAAGAGAATTAGTGATTGTGTATCAGCTGTAGCCTTTGTTGTTCCTTGATCATTGTAATTTGGATAAAATAATTGCAATGCTAATATATCAGCGTCCAAACAGTTTAGCAAGATTGTAACTGCTTAACGTTGAACTCCCAAATCGAGAAAAATTGAGGTGGAAAACTGAAATGTTAGTCCTAGTTGGACTTATATTTGTTCTTTTAATGCTTATGGTCAATCCTGTGAACTAATTTCTCATGGGTGAACCTGTTTCCCTCGAATAGAAACAAATGAACTCGTATCAGCTTTTCAGGAATTTCTTACTGCTGAACCTTGATTCTACAAATTGCGAAGAATAGTGTAAAAACTGAAAATGATCAGAGACAGAATGAGAGAAGGACTTGTTAATTTGTATCACACAGAAAATAGAATGTAATAAACAGACCATCGACATTATTAGGATGGAAATTTTATCAGGAGGAAACATTTAAATCTTATACGTAAATGCTGAAGGCCTATGGCTCAATTTATTGTTGCAGAAAGAGTGGCAGATGAGCTCTAGTAGTTATCTGCCATGACCAAGAACAGAAGAGGAGCGTTCAAGTTGATCGGAAGGATCCCAGTCCAAAGAGGAGGAGAGGATCTTGGACAATATCATGACAACTTGGGGCATGGAGGGTCGTGCGTTAAGATCAGAATGAACACAGGTGTTAGCCAGTTGGGCCATTGAGAAAGCTATATCCAACGGGTACTCCTCTACCAAACATGGATCCACAAAGCTCCTTAGCTTCTCTCTCACATTCTCTCCCTCCAACACCGTCTTTATCATTTCACACAACAACTGATGACGATGATCATTCTTGTCAATAACAATAACAGCTTCCTTCCCAGATATGAGCTCCAACATGACAACCCCAAAAGCGAAGACATCCATTTTGGGAGTGATGAGTCCGTTCTCGATGTATTCAGGAGGCAAATAACCCTGAGTACCAACTACATGCCTTGTCAGTTGCATGTGATCGTCATTCAACCTTCTCGCCAGCCCGAAGTTGCCAACCTTTGCTCTCAGCTTGGCATCCAACAGAACGTTACTGGTCTTCAAGTTCTTGTGAATGTAGGGGGGATTGGTGTAATTGTGAAGATAACTGAGAGCATCCGCCACGTCGTAAGCAATCTGAACTCTCTGCGTCCAAGATAGTGAAAATGCTTCTGATGCATCTTGGTCTTGGAATTTTTTGTTGTCGGGGGACATGTGAAGCCAATCTCGGAGAGACCCATTCTCAGCATACTCGAAAACAAGGTAAGTATTACCCTGGTGGACACAGAAACCAGAGAGTCTAATGATGTTAGAGTGATTAATCATCTTGAGAATGTTAATCTCGGCAGAGACATCCCCCCTTAAGACCTTGACAACACCAACATCTCCCTTGAATGATCCTCTGTAAACCGACTCCTTAATTCTATTAGCTTCCCCAAAGTGAGCCGTAGCAATCTGCAAGTCCTCAAATTTGTACAAATTCAAGGAATCAACGGCATACCGGAATTCATGAGACCAAGGTTTGCTTATGCCATCTGAGGAGGAGATTACTGCAGGAGCCTTAGGTTCAGGTACTTGTGAAGAAGAAGTCTGAGTTTTGCTGCGCCGCCAAAACAGAAAAGCAGAGAGGAGGAGCAACAACAGAAGAGCTCCTCCTCCTCCAATTCCAATCCCAACCCATTTCCATTTATTCTTGGCATCACCATCAGGAACAGGGTTGACTGGAGTGGCCGGGGGTGGTGATGCCGGCGGCGGTGGTGACACTCCGGAGAAGGAGATGTTGGGTGCAGAAGCCAGAGGAACCAAAATTGGCGTAAAGGGAAAAATGACGTCCTCTGCGGATAGTCTGTTGGCATCTAAGACAAGCTGTTGATTGACGCCGAATAATTGGGCAATGGAAGAGATGGAATCCCCCCAGGTGACAAGGTAAGTCAGCAAATAGTTGACACCGCGAGCGGTCTGGTTGGAAGTGGGACAAGCACATCTAAGGGGTACATGGAGGGAAAGGCCGGCGGAGAGATTCCGGAAGTTATATTGGTTCTGGGCCATCAAGGCTTGACAGGTTGTAAGCCCCTGATAGGTGTCGTTGGCGACGGTGAAGTATGTCTCTGGTTTTGTGTCTATATCTTTGAGGGTGTAGGAGGCGTTGTGCTGGTAGTAAAGGGAAGAGTTACAGTAGCAATCGACGGGGACGATGAGAAGGGTATCGCTAGGGACGGTGGAGACGTCGGAGGAGATGTTGTTAATGGAGGCGATGAGAGAGGCTGACCGCTCATTTACGCCCAATAAATAGGCGACCTCCACAGGGGAGTGGTAGGTAGAGGTGGATCTGAAGGTGAGGTAGGATTTGCATGATGAATAAGCTCCGTTGCATAGAAAACCTCTGGTGGAATTGGTGTCGGACGCCGGATTTTCGCAGTCGAGCTGTTTATTGTTAACGTAAGATTGCTGAGCTTCTACATCTACTATTGCTGCTACTATTACTATCATCACTAACAACACAAAAGATGAAGAAAAAGAAGAAGCTCCGCCGCCCCATCTGTGTAAGGATTTAGGCATACCTGAAGTTCAGTCAAAGAAAGAGCTCACAACAGGAGGGATTGAGCATCAATCGACTACCACAACTATCCCTCTCTGCCGCGTTCATTAGTTTCAGACTTTTAAAAAGACAAAAGAACAAGACTTTAGTTTCAAAGTCAACCCAATTCCATCCCCTTGTTTGGTTCGGTGACGACCATTGACCTTGGACCGTGGCCATGGAAATGAATGGGAGGCAGCCGTAAAAAATCAATCTTGCTAGAAGATCCACAAAAAATGGGACAAAAGGCCCAAATTTCTTCATCAAAATATCTTGTGGGCTTACTTTACTACCGATTGAGTAATATGTAAATCAAATCTACGTCTGCGTCACTGACTCTCCTTGTTTCCACCTTTTCATTCATTCATTCATTCGGTGAAAAGCCCATTCCCTTGAGATATGCAGATCCAGAGAAGCTTAGACGTTCCCTGTTCCACAATTCCCGTCCCAACATTCTGTTTCCCCATTAAAGAGAATAAGCTTTCCTTTACTTCCTTCTCCACTGTCTGTGGTTCAATTCTAAGGGCAAAGAAGTTTTCTTTGTCGGTGAAGTCATCGCTTTTTAGTGCCAATTCATCTTCCATGGCGGTCGCTGCCCCTAATAAGTGGTTTCAAACCACTATTGCTCTGCCCCCACTGCCCCGTGGCTGCCATCTCGTTACCTCCAAGGTTTCCCCTTTCTATCTCATATCTCCTGACTTTCTCCAACTGATCTTGTATTCTAATATCCTACTTTGTTCTTGCCAAGATAAGGGACTTGATTATATTTGTCAATTCTCTTGCATAAATGTCACCAGTTGATAGTAGATGGGAATACTTGATCTTGATTGAACAGCTGCTAATTTCTTAACTTGAGCAGATTGTGGAAGCAATTGGACAAGATTTGTCACAATTCAAGTGTGGCCTTGCTCATCTTTTCTGTAAGTCCCCACCAAAACTCCCTGTTCTGTTTTCTAACAAAGAATGTCATATTCTTCTCTTCTTTATTAACTAACAAAACCTAAATTCATCAGTGCATCATACAAGTGCCTCTCTCACTATCAACGAGAACTATGACTCTGATGTTCGGGATGATACTGAGACATTCCTTAACAAGATTGTTCCAGAGGTTACTTTCTTTCTTGCACCCTCCACTTTACGTTGATTATAGTTGAGATTAAGAAGAGTTCTTTGAAGTTCCTTCTTACTCTTACACCTGTGCTATTTTTTGCTTGTCTATATTCTCAGGGAAGATCTGCCCCTTGGAAGCACACATTGGAAGGTTTAGTCTTTCTTACACTCTTTATCGTTTTCATTCTTGTAAAGAAACAGAAGTATATCTACAAAATAAGGCTTCTCTCTTTTCTTGTCCATTTTCCCTCCATGTCTCACTTGTGTTCTATATTCCAAGACAAATAGAGCTGTATGGCTACTTGAAACACTCTCAAGTTGGATGAGTGAGGTGAACAATAGTAAAAACATTCTTAGGCTTCTTCATCTGGCTTCGTTTAATTCTAACCAATTAATTTGTGCAGAAAGAAGTACCAGGGTATTTCTGTTGACTGTTCCTTGAAAATGTTGTGTTTCCCTTCCAGATGCTGAAATGTAACTCTTAAATTTCTTGCAGGCCCTGATGACATGCCGGCGCACATTAAATCGTCAATGTTTGGATGCTCGCTCACGTGCGGATGTCTCTAGCGTTTATCTTCAATACATTTATTATTATCTTCACAGTGGTCAGCTTGCTGATTCATCTTGCTTCTGTTCACCTGCAGGATCCCAATTACCAACGGAAAGCTCAATATGGGCACTTGGCAGGTATTTGCATATGTTTAGATTGAGAGTTCCTTACTCTGCTTACTTTCCTTGCCACTGATTGAATACTTACTCTTATATGAAGCACATTAAACGTTTGAAAAAATTCACCATGGCTCCTGATATTTTTGTCCTGGAAATTCATGATTTTGATGCTAGTGTCAAAAAACTCTCCGTCACCTTCTGTGTTTCCTGAAGCTGAGACTTGAATTCCATTGATTCATCCTTCATTTGTTTTTCAGGGGATATGGTTGTGCGAGCACCGAGACTACCCTAGTGCACGTAAAGTTGTAGTAACTCTCAATGGAATATAAAAGTGATGTGATTGCATAAAAGCACCCTTCCGCAGTCGTGCCCCTCAAACTCCAGCTGCTGTTTCCTCATTTGGAATGTTTCAATTTGTAGTTGTCAGTCAAGAAGTGAAATTAGTTTCTCTATATTCCTGCTAATGAGACTTACCAGTTACCATGATGGTTCCTTTGTAGTTATTCTTGGTGACCATTAAATAAGTGTTTATATTACCCACTTAATAGAGAAATGATCAGGGCTGTAAAATGGATGTCCAACCAGTTTTGATACATGGGGCTGGTATCAATTAGAAGGCATGCTATTGAAAATGATGATTACCTTAGTAGAGTATATAAACTCTGCCTTTCAGTAAGGCTTTTGTGACAGACATGAATCCCATTCGATCCTGAAAAAATATTTAGAATTAAAAGAACATGCAACCAAATTAGAATTAAGAGAGAATAGTGTACACTAATGAGAAATATATTTAAAGTGTCTTATTTACACGCAGTTTTTTAGTGAGATCAGCAGCTTTGTGCAATGTTCTTTGCAATTTTTTTTATCTATATTCCTATGAAAGATGAATACTGTTAAATAGAAATGAAGTGTAAGTTTGCATCCTGAATTGTGCTTGGGGGGCCGCCACTATCTATCATGTGCATGAGGCATACTATCCAATATAGTATGTAGTGTTCCGCTAATTGGCATACTATCCATAGTTGTGTTCCGCTAATTTTGACTTGTTGCAAGGAAAATACTTCCTTAAAAAATTTTGTTCCTTCTGGCTTCGTTTTCACTCACCAAAAATTGAAGCAAGTCAGGCTTTATTTCAACAACTCCTACCGTTTGGAATGCACGCTATCAAGCAATTCTTGTGCAAGATCAAACCGTTAGTTCTCCTCAGTGCATTTACCTACGAAATAAGCTTGACCAAAAACATAAATTGATTTCAAATAAAGGTGTCACCTTCATGCATGGTATAATTTTATAGTTAACGGAATTATAAGTTCATTGGCTGCTAGGATAAAACTATTCAGCAAAACACAATCTACATGGGGCAAATTGAACTTCAATTAGGTATAATATAAATATATATATATATATATAACAGAAATGCCTCACGCATAGATATATTTTATAACTTTATAGAAGTTAGGCTCATAAGCGATACAATCATCAATCAGGGACATCAGGCCACACACCTGAAAAAAAGACATGGTGGAAGACTGCGGAGAAATTGTTAGATAAAAAATTGGATCATTCCACCTATCACATAACACTCCAGATAGAAGTGTGTACGACAAAAGAAACCTGCAAATAAATACACAAAGGAAGCAACTGATGCGTGCTTTCTCTCCAGGTCTTAGTGATGTCATACAAACTCTCCTTTGCCTTGTCTTAGACTTCTTCCTCTCCTGTAGTCAATTTCAGCATCCGAGCTTGACAATCCTAGATGATATTTCCGGCTCATTTTGGAGGACGACACCTTTGTAAACATGTCTTCATCAGTCACAACATGGTTACCCAGAGTGTTTGATCCACGATGCCTCCTTGATTTGGGATCTAATTTTACATAAAGAAAAAAGGATCTTCAATTAGTGGCTTTCTTGAGTAGCTTGGTACACTTCATAATACTGAATTATTCATATAAAAGAAAAAGACAAAGAAACAAAGCACTATATAGCCATATCCCAGGCCATGAAAGAGAGAAATACGGGATTCTATCAGTCATTTCTAGTGGTGTGAGGACATATTTTGAGGTGCGAAAGGAGGCTGCTTCTCAAAAGAAGTAACATTTAAACAAAGAAAGTTGTTGAAAAATAAGATAAAAGAGCATCAAATAAAAAAAAACCCCTATAATTGATTCTTTACCGTTCTTACTAAGAAATAAACAACAATTGATGTGGTCAAAAGACCACACTAGTATTTATTTTTTTTCATTGGCGCTTGCATGGGATTAACAATAACGAACAACAGATAAAGCTTAACATGAATAAAACTAAAGAATTCACCTTCATATGCATTGCGTGAGTCTGGTGTTTCAAGGCATAAACCCTCGTTAACAAGATCCCATTTGGATTGCAGGCTACTTGGATTCATCAAGTTTGTTTGCACCTTTTGTGGTTTTTGGTCCTTGTTTGGTGGCACATCTTCCATAGTGTCTTCTGCAGTAGGTTTATTTGCTGTGAAAGGAGTCGTTGTAAATGATACATCAGAGATCTCTACATATTGAGGAGTAGTGATCATTTCATCGGCGCTGAAACCAAAGGAGGCTCTATAAGCTTCTATTTCCTCGGCATCATGCTTAGGGCTCCTATTGTGTCTGGTTTGATGGACATTCCCATTTGCAGAATAAGAATCCGAATCTTTGGAGACACTTAACCTTCCACCAGTGTGTGGAAATGGTGGATTATGGTCCAGATAGAATTTTGCAAATGTAGCAGGACAGAAGAAATTAGAATCATGAGAAATGATAGGGGAACCAGTTGATTCATGTCCAGAAAGCCTGCCTGAGCCACTCCTAAAATATTTATCATTGCGGGGAGACACAGAAGGATCCCATTGAGGGTGAAACTCTCGTTCAAGAAATGATGATGATAAACAGTCGCCTGAGTTCCTGGAAATAGGTGATATGCGACTGCTGGCAGGACTTTCAGGATAAAGTGAATATGTAGCTTGAAGATCATTTACAGCCATATAATTTGATTTTTCAGTGCTTGTGAGGCCCACAGAAGACGTGAGGAACTGAGCAAATGGCACATCTGGGGAGGAGGGGGTGGTTAAGTGAGCCAACTCGGGTGGAGGTGTGAGAGGAGCAGTAGATGGCTCAGTAGTAAAGGTTGAGAAAACAGGAGGAGAAACTAGTTGTGTTTCATGGGCGTAAGGCCCCGTGGCATACATTCTAGAAGAAGGCCCCCCAGGTGAGTTGGCAGATACTGACAAGAAGCAACTAGGTGACTGTGCTGTGGAAGGAAGAGCAGAATTTGTAAACGATGCAGGAGAAGAAGGTGGAGCGAGAAGCGATGGAACAAGGGTTGTAGCTTGGTTAGAAGCAGCAACAGCTTGAGGTCCATTTGGCTGGGCTGCTGATGAATTGCTCTCAGGTATACGAGATGCAGGCACAATACGTTTTCCACCCTTTTGAGCACCAAAACAAGACAATGCACCCAAACATCCTCCCCATCTTTTTCGCTGCCAATACATAAAGCATTATAGTTATAATTGTATACAGAAATTACAATCAAGCACTAGTGACAAAAATTGCATGGAACCAGCAGAGCATGAAAAGGACAGAGAAACTCATAAAATATTCTTTTAAGGCTTGAATCTCACAGAGACAAGATGAACTTATCCATATGTGTTCAACTTTCAATGTGGAAGGAACTGATGCATGTCAGGGTATCAAGAGCACATGTTGAAAAATACAAAGGTGAAAATGCATTTACAATGTATGCTTGCAATAGTGAATGTATGAATGCATGCAACCGACAAAATATGAATTAGTATGTAGGAAGAGATGCATCTAAAAGCGAAGATGAGTACACCATCTCATCTATTTGCATTATCCAATTAACTCGGTATCTCATCTATCTGCATTATCCAACTAACAAAAACACAAACGAGGGAAAACTTTATGATTATGAAATTTAACTCATTGCAATGAGAAAAATTATGCAGTTCCATATTTGATATCACTTAACCAATCTCATTAGATGGTTGAACTTTCATTTCTTGTCTAGCATGAGGCAATTATAAAAATAATAATTTTACAATCTGCTATTAGGATTTCATATCTATCATCAATTCTCCACTTCTTGAAACAAACAGATTAGGAGCAAAGTAAATTTTTTACAATGAGAAGAATTTCTATAGTATTCCAACCAATTAAATCTTTTTGCAAACACATTTCAGTGAAAGCACAACCGTTACCAATAACTAAATACGGTATATTATCCAAAGAAAACAAAAATTTGAGGTTAAACACTAGATAGCTAGGTGGCGTTCCGGGACGAGATGAGAGAAACTGGTTCGAACTTGAGCCAAAGACTGTCGGGCATGTATTCAAATGGAGAAGAAAAAGCCACACATTACGGGATACTGATTCTGAAAACGTTCAAGGCGAAAGAAATGGGGCATGACTTGGTCTTGGAAAAGAATGCCAGTGATAGTATTCAAAGAGCATACATACTAAATAAAACCCAGTTGCTGTATATAACAGATCCGACCACTCTATGGACAAATAATAAGATTTCTCTAATTCATTCCCCTTTTTTTTCTCCTCTGACGGTTTTCACTTTAGTTGTGGAAAGTAAAATCTGTCTTGCATGGAAACTAATAGAGAAAATACGTAAAAAACAAGCAGATAATACATAGATCTGAAGATGACGAAAGGTTAGACATTAAAGAATAAAAATGCAAAAGCATAAAGACGAAAACAGAAAAGGTCAGATCCAGATCTGACCCAAACAATACTACAACAAGGCGAGAAGATAAATGGGAGAAACACAATACCCGTTCCTGTTGAGGGAATCTGTTCTGCTCTGAACCCATCTCCAATACTTTTGACTTACTGCGCGCTAGCTTTGCCTATTGACTGACTGATACTTCAAGTAAGAACAGTAGTGTAAGTAACATAAGACGTAGTAGCAGTAGCAACAGCTGTTTCCTAGTCCAGTCCAGTCCAAATTCACTAATAAACAAGTTTAGTATAGCTTTTGCTTCAAATCAAGAAACTAATTGCCGCATTCCATGATTGCTTTCACTTTCCCATAGAACTTGGGGTATTGCAATAGGATGAATGATAGATCAGGCAGTTTGAATGAAGAAAGCAGGAGGAATTGATTGAAAAAATGGAGTAACTACCTAGTCTTATACCCGCCAAAACTCACAAGAGACTCTCTCAGGAACTCAAACAAAAAGAGAACCCCTCCCTCCCTCGATAAAAGAAGAAAACGACTCGACTGAACTGAGACAGAGACAGAAAAAGAGTGAAAGAAAGAAAGAAGATGAATAAATAAATAAAGGAAACAAGATTATTATTTTTTATTAAAAAAAGGAAAAAGGAAAGACAAGACAGAGACAAAAATAAAGTGATAAAGATAGAGAGAGAGAGAGAGAGAGAGAGAGACGTGCTTGACGGACGCAAATGAGATAAAGACAGATAGTGTCTCTCACTTTTTATTTCACAAATATTATCATATATTATATCATGTTATTATATTAATTATACAATTATATTATTTCATATAGAGGAAAGTGAGTAAAACACAGCCATTTGATTCGCTTCCCTCCTCCTCTTCTCTCTTCTTATTCCATCCATTAATAATAAACAATTAATTAATTAAGATAGTTGCATAAAATGGACCCAGTGCCACCAGATGGGCTTTTTCCGTATCAAAATAATTTTTTTCCTGGGCAGAAGTATTATTATGTTTAATTAAGTTATATATTATAATTTTATGTTATAATTATTATATTTTTATATTAATAAATTTTTTTATCGATTTCTATATTATATTAGTATATTTTTTTATTAATTTTTATATTTAAAAAAATAAAAAACGGAATTCAAAGTAAACAAGACCTAAATGGCATCGTCTCTGGCGTATATAAGCAACTCCATAATGCTAATTATCAACATTCGGACTACTTCCGCAACCCTTTTATAAGTACATATAATTTCTTTCTTTCAACTTCAACGCTTCATTCTACTTGGTACAAGTACAATGTAACACACCATGCATTGTCCTTTCCACATTTCCAACATATTATTAAACGATGAGTTTTAGGATAAGAGACACAATAGGATAGTTAAAAAAGACTTGACTGCTTGCTCTTATACACCATTTATTATGTAATACCACATAAAGATAAAATGATAATTTAATCAAAAGAATGACCATAAAAGGCCATGAACAACGGCTATATAGTTTTTTCCTAGTAAAAAGTATCCTCCCCTTCCCTTCCCTCCTCCTTTATCCGGGCTTGGGACCGGCTGTGTAATGACCAAGACCGACCTTGAACCAAGACACAGGCGGAGTTAAGAGTTATTACCTCCCTGTCTATCCATGTATTTTTATCCAAAAGGCATACTGTTACTATTACATAAGGTGATTGATACAAACCCCCAATACTAGGTCAGGTCCAACAAATTTTTAACTTAGATGGCCCCATTCATGTTTCTAAATGAGAATCATAGTATTTACAATTTTCTATTATCTCAACAATCGTCTAGTAATGATCTTGCTACACTCAACCATTCTATATATACATATACATATATGTATATACATATATGTATATATATATATATATATATATCAATTTCAACTGAAAAACCTCAAACTTTAGTTTAATATATATTGAACTAAACTAAAAGGCGATAACCATAATAAAAATCATTTACTCTCGATTGTTTCATGTCTCACGTCAATTTTGTTATTTATCATTAGTTATGTAATGCTTAACTAGACAAGTAAATTTTTAACACAAAACATTATGTACTTATACATGCTTAAAAACTTACGATAACCATTTTTCAAGTACTGACCCATTAATTTCGTCCACAATTTACATCCCGAACTTCCACCACAGCCATATCTACGCACATATACCTTAAAGCAGAAACAAAGTGATTAAATTGATCACATAACATTATGCGTACACAATATTTTAACTAATTAATCAAAAAATCCATATATTATTGCTAATTTATATTTATAAAGTCAAAAGAGCATTTTAAAATGAAATACATTGGTTTATAATAAAACATTAAATTTATAATTACATGTATCAATTGAGTGATAATTTAATTACTTTAATTGACATGATCGTTGTAGTTACATATTAACTCAATGATGAGTTCGTAAAATTTTTTTATAAAAATTATTTAAAAAATGGTACAAAAGAAGATTTATTCATAAATATGTTTGGAAAGCTTGAGATGGTTATTTTTTAGTTAAAAATATTATCTGAATAATTGAAATTGTACCTTTTGTCTTCTCTATTTTCAGATAATTCCATTAACCTTCTATTGTCAAAATAATTTTTATTAACTATAAAATAAAAGATAAATTTTATCAGTATAAGGATGTAAAACTATATGCACTTGCATACATAGCAGTCTTATAATTTTATATTTATATGTTAATTTACACAGAAGTTTTTCCTCCTACCTATTATATTTGTTATTTTATGTACCAAAACATTTGGGATAAGATGCAGGTGAACAACTAGTGATAATAATGATTATTAAACAAGTGTGGAAGATTTTTAGAAAGATGGTGCCCCACGTCCTCAACAATAGCGTTGTCACAGACTCTTCTTTCCCAATTTACTTGCTAAGAATACTGACAGCCAAAGCGGAATGAGGACGAAACTAAAGTTAATCCGTGGACCTTTACTTGCCGTTCGGTAAATAAGCACAAAAGAATATGTAAAGAGAGGGAAGGGAAGCAGAAACATACCAGTGGGTATTAAATATCTCCGCCCAGTAGCAAAGTTGGCCTCCATTTGATGGACCCTGTAACAAGAGACCGGATGGAAAAAGTAAACAATTATGACGAAATGTATACAGCCTAATCTAATAAACTTTCCAAACCGTCAGAGCTCACGTTAAGCTGCTTCTTACGGCAATCCCACCCCAGTAAGGCTCAGGTTACTGTACGTGGTTCATAATGCCTGTAAGGCACATATCTGGTTAACAAAATGAATATCCATTAACAAGACAATCCGTATAAATAATCAAAACAGATTGCTTTTGGATCCACGCCTTCCAGCCAGCTTTTCACCACATCTCAATGACCTTTTTTTTTCCCGTAATTCTAACAATGAATACTACTTGTCCACTAATCACGGCAAAATTGAAGCATTCCATTTTGTTTCCTTCCGACCTTCCCAGTTAAAGGATTACCTGGTCAAGTAATGAATCTCCTCATCAGGCCACGCTACTCCAAACATTACCAATTATTAAGAGCTGAATGACCACGATTTTAAGTACCAATTTTCTCCATCCAAAAAACCTTTTTCTGATTCAGTTCATAAAACAAAACAACAAAATCAGATTCAGAAATTGACAGGATTTGTCTCAACATCACTTGATTTAGTTATGGAGGTGTCAACTCGGATGCAACCTCATACGGGACTGTAGCATGTATAACATTAGATTCACAGCCACTAGAGGCTGGAGATATTACCCAAATAATTGGCTACCTACTGTCATGATTTTGCCTGTTTTGATAGTGGATTGACACATCTGTAACAAATTCAAGATTCTTTAGATCCAAACATTGGACAAGAGTTTTGTTCAATTGCATGGTTAAGCATTTCACAATTAAAAAAGATTTGCCAAACACAAGCAGCAATATTGTGAAGCCTCTCACATATGTTGAAGTTGACTTGTATTGTTGGTAAAAAGAATTTAATGCAGGTCTGTACAACAAACTGATGTTCCAAAATTCAGGCAAGTAAGAAAAGAATATACTGATTGAGAGTTTCTAAGAGGAGAAACTCATCTGCTGCAGAGAAAGAACTACAAGTATGCACAGTCAGTAACTCATCCCCCATAAAGTAGAACCTTGAGTATATGAAGATTGATGTCATCCAGCCACCAAAAATCTGAAACAATAATATAATCACATCAATACCTGCAAAAAGGGTTTCATCCCATTTTATTTTCTTGTCATTAAAGACTCATGGAACAAGCAGTACAAATCACGTGCATGCCAGCACAAACTTCAAATCATTACAAGGTGAGCTAATTGCAGCTAAGAGCAACATTGATCGTTTCTGAACTGTGCACATCTATGTGACAGATGGGCAGAAATTTCAGTGTGTGCAAATAGGCACATGTTATGCTGGCAACTACAATTCAGAACCCTCAACTAAGAAAATAATATAAATGGACGGTTATTCCCCTAGAAAAGCTCATTGATTTCACTCTCTTTCCAATCTATATTCCATCGACTACAGAGGACTTCCAAAAGACAGTCCACTGTTACACGTGATTATGAGAGGAACATTATATAACTAAAGATTAAAATTACACATTGCCCATCCACTAGTATTCTGAGACAAGGGACTGCTACTTGAAACCTGTTAACTAAAAAGATGATTGGAAAGGGCACAAGAGTTTCTTTTTTCATTCTTTTCTGTTGGCAAAAGCCTTCAGCTTCACAAGCCTAGTGCAAGACAGAACATCTTTCCTGATACTGATCAAGTCATATGTGAACAAATCTCCGCCATCACTAGAGTGGCATGCGTTAACACATATTATTCATATTAATAACAAGCATGCCCAAAACAGGTAAATACATGGATACAATTATTTCTTGGACAGACAAAATTGGCAGACAATTGGTTGATATGAAACCAAATGAAATTAGATCCCTCATTTATCAATTGATGCGGCAAGGGAAAGATGGTATCATAACAACAATAAAATTCGGAAAAGTTCGTAAACATATATCGAAGGTTGCAACTCAATGAATCAAATAAGCAGTATATGCTAAGGTTTGGTTCATTGAAGTCCAAATAAAGCTTTGCCTGTACTTAAGCTCACTAATAAAAAAGAACACTTGATTAAGTTTGGACCTCCATCTGTGCAACAATCTCAAGCTTTTCTAGATAATCCAGTAAATAAAAAGTGTTCAGATGCATAATGAATGAAATAACAGAAAGATAAAGCCAACTATTTTCAAACTCCAAAAAAGAAGAAACACAACTTTACACACTGACAAGAATAGATCATACAAGTTTTAGCAGAGCCAAAACCAATATTCATGACTTAGAGGCATTATAAATGACTACAGGAAGCAAAATATCCCAACTATTTTGAACTTTAAAGGCAACAAACAGAACACTAAACCATAAAGATGAGAGGGTAAACACAATTCGATCAAAAAGCTCTTCCATGAATACTGTACAGTAGTACTTACAAATAATTAACAACCAGGGATGCTTGCTAATTCAGTGATCCACGACACCTGAACAGCAGAGTGATTTAGTTAACATCTGTCAGTAATAAAGCAAACAAGAACAAGCAATTGAGGTACGCAAGCCAAGCCTACTTCCTAGAACCACAGTTGCAGGGTATCTTTTTCTCCTCCAAGGGAAATTTGTAGTTGTAAGTAAGTTCTTCACCAGCAGCTATGTGACGTTTTGCATAAATGAAAATCTTTTTTTCACCTTCGACAGTTATAACCTTGGTATAGCAGTTGGGCTACAATAGGCAATAGTTTCAAGTCAGTAGACAAGAAATGTCATTACTGTATTTGTTATGTTACTCCATGTCACGTTTGTCATTCAGCTACCTCACAAGAATGGTTTATGAACCTTGCAATCCCACCACGTTTAGTAGCATCAACCTGAAGAATTGGAAGAGAACATGAGGTAATTACTCATTTGTCCTCATCATGCGTACCAAACAATATTTTAGAGAAAGGGAGAAAGATGCACAAAATGCAAATAACAGTATATCAAAATTCTGCACAATGCAAAAGAATGTAAATTTTGTCTCTGCAGAAGCGAGTTTTGCACACAAGACTCCAGTTTCCTAAATGATCCAAACTTGTTTCCAGAAGCATTCAGACAGCAATCAAATTACATCAGAAAACTGTATGCACTCACACCAAACGTTCACTCATCACAAAGTCAGCATCAAATTCTGACTAAACCTAAAATATCATCAGTCTACTAACCACGTAACCATCATCAAGTCTAAAGAGATAACTGCTTCCAATTCCCATCTTCTCATAAAGTCGCTCCCGAATATCAGATATCTGTAGTATGTAAAATATCAGTCAGAAAAAAGAAAAAGAAGGGGATAAACCAAAAACTAAATAACTATTTTCTTGGGAGAAAGCAACGGGGAGAACAAAGAAAGGACGAAAATGAACAGAAAAATAAAGTGCAAGAGTGAAAAGTAAAAGTAGTTATTACAACAAATACTTTTGTGGTGGACCAAAATTCAAACTTACACGAGGACGAATCAGTTCACCAACATATTCAATTACAAAATCCTCAGCTTCAATTGGCTCTAGTGTAACAATACCCCAGTCATGTATCTTACTACGCTGAAAACACAAGCGCTTTTTCCTTGCCTGACAAGTAACAAACAGTTAACAAAGACAGTTAAAGCAGTTCCAATGTGAAAAACATCTCTCAATATCAATAATTATTTTTGCACCTTCAACTGTGTGGCTTTTAAAAGATCAGCACCATCTGCAGCAGCAAGAAGATTGCGAAGTTTCACCCTGTTGGTTCTTGCAGAAATGCCCTTAACATTTGGAAATTGAAAATGAGACGTAAGAGCCTCATAACCAGAGGATTTGGAATGAACAGATTGGTTTCCCCTAATTCGAGCTCTTTCAGCTGGATTTGCATTGAGTGACCATCTATGCCATTCCCAGCCATTGATTGAAGATCTAGCACATCCAATAGATCTAGGGCAGGGATTCAATGTCTTAGATTTACTCGACTTTCTCTTCTCCACAGCAGCTAGCCTATTCGCTGTCTGTTTGGTGGCAATATTTTCTACTTTCTGGACCTTCCTACGATGTGAACCAGAAACAGCATCAACTGGACACTTCCTCTTTAACTTTGGGACCTTATGAGCTGCAGACAAGACAGATCACATACAATAAGACAATATTCAAATTTAAGGGAATGTGGGCCCAGCAAGGTACTACTAACAGCACAAGAATACATCACACCATTACTTACTGTTTTGCTTCACATTGGAAGAATCATGATGGAACAGTTCCTCAACTTCCACATCAGGGCCACTACTATGCATGGATTTTTTATTGTTATTAGGCTTCTGACTGATATCAGGCATATTATCCCCTGAGAGAATATCTTCTTTGACCTTTTTATCTGCAAAAGGCAAACAGTAATAGCTACAACCACATGCAAGAATATTTCATTAAGAAATATACACATATATATAGCTACACATATATGAATAGGGAAATAACGATGTACCATGAACTATTTTCACAGTACTGGGCATTTTATGATGGCTGGTGGTTCCAACCGATGCATGGTGACTTGAACTACTTTTAACAGTGCTTTTCAAAGGCCCCTTGCCGGAAGTTGATCCAACTTGGGTTTTTGTTATTTTTCTTTTATTTGGAGTTATGGCAGAAGGTCCACTTCTCAACTTTGCAGAAATTTCTTTGCTACCATGCTGCTTTCTCGACTTCTCTGTTTGCTCTTTGTGTATAACAGAATCTGCTGGAGTCACAGATTTCTTCTTTACCAATTTCTTCTTACGGTGGTATGTGTTACCGGTAACCAAGGATGCCACTGATAAATCTGAATGATGAAATTCCTTTGACCCTTCCTGATAGAAATTATATAAAATTTTCAAATAAGAGAGAGAAAGACAACTACTTAAAGGCAAAATTAATCTAGTTAAGAGAAATGTTCTAAGCCCTTCTAAGAAAAACTCATCTAGACTTATCAATTCGTACCTCATTACCGCCAGGTTCACAACCTTTCTTTGAAAATCCACTAGATCGAAGAAATTGTTCAAGGGCATCATCAACAAGCGATGATTTCAACTCACTGATGAGATCATCATGCAGTTTCTGCCTACACAAAGCCATGGCCACATACTCTCCAATCTTATGTGTAGACTCATTGACTCTTGAAGATTGTAATACAAAATGGGAGGGGGGTACAATAACTCCAGCATCCTTTTCAAGTCCCAGTGGCGGTGGCTCATCAGTGTTTTGATCATCAACAAATTCATTAATAAACTGACAGGTTTTTGTGAAAGCAATTTTCAGGAAATCAGACATAGACTTCTCATGTGCACATGGAGAAAGTGATTTCCCAGCTTGTGTGTTACTCTGACAACTGTTGGACAAATTCATTCCAACAGGAACTCCACTAGATTCAGTACTCAACTCATTTTGGAAACGATCGTGTTCTGTTGTCCTGTGAAATCTAAAAGACGATTGGAGAGTATCCTGCAGCAACACAAAAGCATCAGCATACAGTTTCACAATGCATTGAATTGAGGAAAGATAATTGAATGAAGGGAGAAGACAAAAAGATGCATAATCTGTACCTCATGAAAATTCTCATCTTCTGAAATGTTAACCGCTTCTTTCATTCCCTCCTTAACAAGAATCTGGGCATAGTTGAACAAATATTCCTTCACAGACCTATGTAGCTCATTTTCAACACTTTCAAAGATGCAGTTTACGTCATACAGACTATCATTGTGGTGTTGAAAATTTGGTTCGCATGATTTTTCTTGAACAGATGCAGATGAATGCATGATAGATATCACTGACTGATCATGTTTAGTTTGGAAAAGCTCATCAGAGGTATCTGGTGCACATAAGACCTGTAAAACCATGGGAATATTACTTTTTTGAGCGATTTGAACATCCAAAAAAGAAGGGAATAACTAATTTGACTACGCACAAGTTTACTGAATAAATGTGTATCCTCTTTTCTATGATCACCATCATTGCAAGGTACTCTAGTCTTTGGTCGATCAACCCAAAGTTTTCTCCTTCTCCAGGAAGTTAAATATTCCATTATAGGATCATGAAAAATAGCATTCCACATGACTTCCATGCAACAGTTGTAAAGGGTAGTACACACAACTTCAAAAGTCCCCCAGAACCTATCAATGCTACCAATAGACTTACAACTCTTTCTTGCGCGCCCATCAGGCATATCATTGGAGGCTCCAGCCTCAAGTATAGGGGAATTAAGGTTTGTCCTCCTGCCAGGAACATCATCCTGTTTGAGCAAACATTATGAAGTTACTTTTAAATTAGAATATGATGAAGTTATAAACATTCGAAAGTTGCACCATCAATTGGAATCCTTCTTCTTTTGATGATAAAGAGAAATTACTTCAAATTGCAAACTTACCATTTTCTCATCTGTGGATTCAGTTTTAGCAGCCTGACTATTGATCTTGAGATGCCTCTGAGATCTTTTTGTACTGGCTAACTCTGAAATGAGAGAGCGGAATATCTCATCCAAAACTACTCTCCGAGCTGTTTTCATAATTCCATAATGAAGTTGACTGGAAACTTCTTTAGAAATTTGAGATAGGAAGCTTGGCAGAAACAAACTGGTGTCAGCTTGTCCATCACATTTTAAAACAGATTCAGGTTTATTTCCTTGCCATATATTGATACAAGTTAGCAATGGAATGGGTCTATACTTATTTTCAGCATGATATATCTGCCAAGTCAAAGATGGCAAAGAAAGGGTGAGAAACAGGAATTAAAATAGTGCAAGCAATTGGCAGCAGATCAGAATACAAATGACAATAAATATACAATTTGAAAGAAGAAGCAAGTTATAATTTCTTCATATCAGTCTTGAAGATGCAGTTTAACATAATAAGACCTAACCAGATTCCCAATTCCCAATACAAATAGGAGCAACAACTGGACCTTCTAAGAACCAAAACCACACAATATACATGAAGATAAACACAAAAGAAAACAGCAAGGAAATACAAATTGCATCAATAGAAATTATAAAAACATGAAGGTTCAATTGATATTTAACATTTAAAAAGATTCTGCTATCAGTAGAAGCTAGGACTTAAATTATCCAAAAAGATCAAATAAAATTTGTTTTAAAACAGATGTTTACATCTAATTTATTAAGATTTATCCAGGTATTATGTTACTTACAGGAATGTCTTTATGATTCTCATCATTGACCTACATATTGGTCTTTATACGATAACCTCTCGTCAAATTATTAGGATATGGTGTCAACAAGATTAAGATACAGCAAGTGATATCCAAGCAAACTTGAGTGCCACATCATGAAACCACTTCCATAATAATGAAATCCATAATTTCATTGCTCACCATCACAGAGTCCTGTAAGTATCCATATTTATGTGAAGAATAAAGTTCCAAAAGGGAATGAGGTCCGTGTTTTCCTTCATCATCTTCAAATAACCAACATGAGTCTTCAGCTGACTGAAACAAATGAAAAATAAATTTGTGAATAAGTACTTTGAATTGCTTCTTGAGGAGGGGGGAGGGAGGGAGGGGAAGGGATGAGCGAAATAGAAATTTAAAAAAGAGGGCCAAAAAACAATACCACTTGCAAAAATGGTTCAACAGAGTTAGACACATCAGATATTGAGTTGGAGTCATAAGAAGCGTGTTGGGGTTGTGAATTGGGCATCAATTGTGCATTTGGGTAAAATGAGAGTGAAGCAGTATAATGATCAAGTGCAACTTGGTTGTTTTCTGTGACCCCGATACTAAAAGGGGTAAAAGAATTACTCATTGTCGATGTGTCTGATATATTTGTATCAAGATATGAAAAGCCAGTAGCAACATGGTCAGGGAACTGCTTGAAATACTTCAAGGGAACAGGATTGCTTAATGTTCCATTAATCACAGGATATACAGGAAGGTCCTCAGGCAGAAAACCCGTTAATAAACCTTCAAAAAGCTGTTCTTTGATATACGGGCCACACATCTGCCCGTTTTCATTAATGTACGTCCATGCATTCACAAAAGCAGGCTGCCTATGCCCATAGGATCTCTTCTCCTGATATGAGGTTCCTCCTGTACTACAAGATTCTGGAAGGTCGGCAGTACTACCATTTGACTTGCAATTCATCGAGGAATCTGATTGTGAGCCATTCTTTTCATCACAATAACAGCAAGATGATGAAGCATAACCAGAATGAAAGCACCTAGAATAGAATTGGCACATTTAGATGGGTTACAGTGCAGTAAGCTCCTAACCAATACAATGAGTCAAATGTAGCATATAATAAGATAAGATACAGAGAGAGGGGGGCAGAGTCATTACCCATGGGATGAGTATTCTCTGGCATTCAACTGAATTGATGTTGTATCATCATCACTATAGTTGCCGACTGAGATACATAAATCTAGATCTTGATGTTCTAATTCTGAAACTTTTAATCTCTTTCTCGAAAAGAAAGAGCCATCATGTTCCTGGAGAATGGATGGTGAAGAAACCATGGTAGGAAAGGCTCTCTTCGAAATTAACAGCCTGGTCCAAAAAATGTCAAAGCATAAGCTTGCAGCTCTTGAGAACCAAGGAACCATGACTCGGATTTAATGTGACGCCCATATAAAATATAATAAACCCAAGTAGTCAAGGGCTTCAACGAAGTCTAGTCTCTATTTCCTGAGGAAGATGGAATACCAGAGAAATTGATCATGATGTGCTTAACGACTTTTTCATTCCAAGAGTACACTATATACCATCCTCAGTCTCGTGTGCAATGCAAAACATACCCAGGATTTCAGTTCTCTCGTAAACATCAAATAAAATCGGACAGAAATAATCAAGAAAAAAGTGTGTGCGAAAAACAATTATATCTTCATCAAACAATAATATTCCGGATCCAATCTATCACCCGAAAGTGGGAACATAACTAAAAAACAAGCATCAAGCAAGTGAAAAAAGAAGAGGAAGAAAAAGCAAGGTGCGATTTCTTGACCTATATTCATAAACCGAGTATCAAATAGTAAGATTAGAATAGGGTTCGTAATCTACTTTACCAGAACAATGGCGATTATAATCGGGGAACGACGGATCTATCAACTCTCTTAATGGAGATACCATGTATATCGATCCCAACGCAGCCTTTAACGCCCAATCTTTGTGCGTCTTAATTCTTCAGTTTTCTGTTTCTCGCTCCTTTCATGTTTTTCTACAGAAGCTCACATCCAAATATAATGCCATTTTCCCTTTTTATTGATAAATAATTTCAATTTCTTGAATTCCTGAGATCAAGAAGATTTTTCTTTCTTTTTTTTTTAGAAAAGATTAAGACGATTATTGTTGTTTTAATTGTGATAATTTAGCAAGTTATATTGATGCAATTTGATGTTTTAATAGGGTACTTAAATATTTTTTTATTTTTTATAAATAATAACATTTTCTAGTTATAGGCATTTTCTACATATACCATTTATTTGAGCAGTCTTTACTTCCTATTATTTATGTTGTTAATATGAAGTTAAGATGGTTATATTTAGATTAGGTTATATTTTAATATTTTAAAATATAAATTTAATATTTTAAAATTCAAATATTTTAAAACTAATAAAATTTTTAATTTTTAATTTAAATATTTTATAATTTTATAATTTCATTATTAATTTCAATGTTCTAAAATGTTATGATGTAGATATTAAACTTTAACTTTAACATTTCACCTTTATATATTATCTAATCTTTAAAATAAATTGAAATGCCTTTTTGTTTTTAAAAACAAATAAATTGAAATGTTATAGTGGATTTATTATGATAAATGTAATAAAATTGTACCAATCCATTGTCATCCTATGAGGAAGAAAAAGAAATGTGTATTTTTTTTTGGCAAAAGATCTATTTAGACTCTAAAGTTTGCAAAAAAATTTGGGTCAGATCCAAATATTTTGTAGAGTCTAAATTAAATCTCAACATTTACAAAACGTTTAAAAACAATCATGATGTTTCACAAACGTCTAATACTCACCCTTGAACAATAATTTCGTCATCTGTCACATGGCACTCCATTTAAAAATAATAATAATTATAGGCCTCACATGCCAGTTAGGCTCCACGCTGATAGTGGGGCCTACATCCCACTTACCCTATACCCAGACGGTGATGTTTTAAGACAAGTTCTCGCACGATCTCTCTGGCCTTCACACCTTCTCTACCATCGCAACTCATTTGCCCTCGCAATTCGTGTTCTCGTCATCGCGCCATCGATTTGGCCATTGCGCTACGTGTTCATATTCTCCCCTTCACCCATTATTGGCGATTGCATTAAATAGTTTTTTTCAGCTTGCCATTAAAGGTAGTGCAATTTTTTGTCAACATGTTCCCTATTTGCTTATCTCTCGATTAGCTTTCCAATTCCTATATGCACTTTAGTTGTCTCTCTATTACTTTTCCAATTTTTTTAAAGCCAAGATTTTTAGAAAAAAGGTTTGTTTCACAGTTGAAAATGAATAAATAATAACCTTGTGTTTCCTTTTGCAACTTGAAATTATAGACTAGGTGGGCTTGTATTATATACTCGGTAGCCAAAAAAATAAATTATTGCTTTAAACATTTAACAGGTTTCTATAGCAAGTCAAACTATATATAGATGGATATTTTTCAGAATATGTTTATATTATAAATGATTTATTAATAAATAAAAATAATTTAAATAATTAATGATGATGGTTTGTTTTGAAAACTAACATGCTAAAGATTGTATGGTAAATTTGTTCATGAATCTATGCATACTATCTGAGGAATAGAAGCATATGGAACATTCAACTTAGATCATCAACTTCATAGCCATTAACTAGGTAGTTGTTAAGGGAAGAACAAGTACACTTAGTAGATTTTACAAGTTTCTTAATACAACATATACCTGCACATTATGTAAATAAGAAAGGGAAATATAAGAAAGAATTTTTTATGATGTTTAACTATGCTGCTTAAAATTGTTGTTTAAGCGTTAGTACGCTTGTTGTTATAATTGACATGATAAGGGAACATTCAATATAATATGGTATCTATGGCAGCTGCAATTCCATGGTTATACAGGGATTGTGACCAACTGCAGTTCCATGGTCGTACATGGATTATGACAGCTATAGTTCCATGGTCATTAATGAAGTTTTGATATATTTAAATTTGACAATCTTTTGAACAAGTTTTCAGGCATTGAATGTGCAAGTATAAGGTTATTTCATGGTGGGAAATTTAAGATAGAACCTATATTTTCTTATTTTAATGGGGAATTAACAATTTTTTATAAGATTGATATCAATTTAGTCAATTGCATAGAAATACATAAGATGGCAAAGGAATTAGGATACTCTTAAGTTGATAAGGTTTATTATAGGGTCCTAAGTGAAGAATTTAGTAAGTCATTAAGGCTTCTTGAATCAAATGACAGCTGTATTAGTCTAATAAAATTGATGAAAGAGTAAGGAATTATTGAATTGTATATGACACACGACATCAACATATCAGGTGAATATGATTGTGAATATGAAAAAGGTGAGCAAGGTCTCTATAAAATAGTAAGTAAGGAAGGTGATTAAGATCAATATGAAATCGTAAGTAGGGTGGAATTAGGTGTAGGTGATGATCCTTATCTTGAAAATGATACTCATGATGAATTCCTTGAAGATGAAAATCCTGATGATGTAGATTCTAGTAGTGTAAGAAATGATGTTCAGTATGATGTAACTTAATTCTTACTGCATGTTTCAACTAATCGTGAACTGGTTGAAGTTAATTCAATCGATTATGGATGTCCTATAAATAGTGATGAGTGTCTTAGTAGAGACGGCGAACCTTTGGGAAAACCAAGTAGAAGCTCTAGGCTTCAACTAACTGAAGCAAAAAAAGAGTGGTCATTCGGGATGGAATTAGCAATTGCAAAGGAGTTCAAAGATGCTATTGTGTAATATTCCATCAGAACAAGATACAATGTGAGGTGGAAGAAAAGTGAAAGTAAATGGATCAGGGTTAGATGTATTGAGGGATGTACATAGGAGTTGTATACTAGTTTCGATAAGAATGAAAGATGTTTTAAAATAAAAATATATATCCCTGATCACATTTGTTACACAACAAACAAACCCAAAATGATTTCTTCTAAGTTCTTGATGAAACATTTTGGGGATAGAGTTCTTAAGAAGCCTAGTATAACAACAGTTAAAATGGTTAAAGTGTGTAGAGAAAATTTGAATATATTCGTTAACTCCGTCATTTTCTTTAAAGGTACCAATCGTTTAAAGAAATATGTGTTGGGGGTTTTTTTTAATAAACATCGGTCTGCTTTAAATTTTTTTGTGTTTCTAACCGAACCTTGATTCGGTCAATCGAATGCTGGTTGGTCAACTGAATGCTTAGTTCAGTCAATCGACTAGTGGTCAATCGACCGAATGCACTCTTTGGTTATCTGACTATCGGTAGACCGAATGCACTTTTCGGTCAACTGATATTACATTCGGTCAACTGATATTCAGTCGATCGATTCATTTAGATTGGTTGACTGAACCCAAAAAATTCGCGATATACAGTTCCACCTCCCCCTTTTCCCCCCTGACCTCTCTTTCTCTCCCTTTTCTCTCGTCATTCCTTTATTGTTGCCCTCTTTTGAAGCTTCTCTGACAGTCTTCTTTGATCTCTAAGCCTCCAAATCACAAGTATTAAGCTCCTCTAGCATCTAACAACCTTCTTGGACCCCTTTGAAGCCTGGACATGCCTTTGAGACCATTCCTCCTTTTCCGACACTGTTGTCACCGATCTCCATCTCCAGTGAGCCTTTGGCAACTCTAAGGCCAGATTTCTGCTCTTGGTAACTCCCTTAACAAAATCCCTATGGTCCCTTACTTCAATTGAACTCAAAACTAGGTCAATTTAGAAGTTAGGGTTTCAAGATTGAATTTTGAACCTTGGATTGAGAAATTAATCTGAATTTCTTATGTTTTCTTGCAATTAGAAGTATAATTAGGTTTGTAGAACATTCAATTTCACATATGCATGATCAATTATGTTTTTCCCCAATTTTCAGATTTTTATTATTAGTGTTAGTCTAATTTCTGTCTAATTTATGGGTATTTTCTACAATTGACTTGTTTAAACCTAAATTAGATGGTTTCTTAAGCTTTTTATGCAACCAAATTTATTTGATTGAATTTAATTTTAAAATTCTCAAATTTTAGATTTTTAATCTAAGGTTTAATGAAATTTTTTTGTTAATTTATCCTATTTTCAGTAAAATTAGAATGTTTAGAATCAAATTAAATATTTAATTGAGGCACTTAAATATTATTCTTCCTAAAAAGAACAAAATTTTTATTTGTTTTGGCCTAATGTCCATTTTAAGTGTTAAAGCTAAGTGATTATTTTTATCTTAGTTTTTTTAAGTATAGATATTTATTGTCTTCATTT
>JAOXYD010000006.1:81498-92563 GCA_028565735.1 Pinacopodium congolense
ATTTCAAACTAAAGTAAAAAGGTAAACAACTTACTAGAGTGTTGTCGTTTTGCTCACTTATCTAGCACCATTCTATCCCCCTTTTGTTTTCGTATGGGGTTGCCTTTACTGGTTTTCTAAGTTTTAGGGTTTTCTTGAAGTAGCTGTTTCATGATTGTTTATTTTGGATTCTCCCATTGAATTATATTGTTTATTCTGGATTCTCCCATTAAATTTATTTATTTTTATGTATTTTAATTTTTGGTGTTAGGGTTCTTGAGTTTTGATTTCTGAGAAGAACTATAATGTCGAATGTTGGTGGTGGTGCGGAGGCACACGCCCGTTTCAAACAGTATGAGTACAGGGCCAACTCCAGTCTAGTTCTCACTACAGACTCTCGTCCTCGTGATACTCATGAGCCCACTGGTGAGCCTGAGACCCTTTGGGGCAAGATTGATCCCAAAAGTTTTGGTGACCGTGCTTATAGGGGCAAACCTCCTGAGTTAGAGGAGAAGCTTCAGAAGTCTAAGAAGAAGAAGGAGCGAGATGCCCTATCTGAGCCCGTTCCCAGTCGTCAAACCAAGAGGCGTCGCCTCCGTGAAGAGAGTGTCCTCACCTCTACTGAGGAAGGTGTTTACCAGCCTAAGACCAAGGAAACCAGGGCTGCCTATGAGGCTATGCTCAGTGTTATCCAGCAGCAATTGGGTGGCCAGCCGCTCAACATTGTTAGTGCTGCAGCTGATGAGATTTTGGCTGTTCTAAAGAATGAGACCTTTAAGACGCCTGATAAGAAGAAGGAGATTGAGAAGTTGCTCAACCCTATTCCCAACCATGTTTTTGATCAACTTGTTTCCATTGGCAGGCTCATTACTGATTTTCAAGAAGCTGGAGATGCTTCCAGTGCTTCTGCAGCTAATGGGGATGATGCCCTTGATGATGATGTTGGTGTGGCTGTTGAATTTGATGAAGATAATGAGGATGATGAAGAGGAAAGTGATCTTGATATGGTGCCTGAGGATGAAGAAGATGATGAGGATTTGGTGGATCACAATGGTGCCAATGCTATGCAAATGGGTGGGGGAATTGACGATGATGATTTAGGGGAAGCTAGTGAGGACTTGAACCTCAATGTCCAGGACATTGATGCATATTGGCTCCAGAGGAAGATCTCACATGCTTATGAGCAACAGATTGACCCTCAACAGTGCCAGAAGCTTGCTGAGGAGGTGCTTCAGATACTTGCCAAGGAGGATGACAGGGATGTTGAGACAATCTTGGTGATGCTTATTGGAGTTGAAAAATTCAAATTTATTAAGTTTCTATGCCATAATAGGCTGAAGATTGTCTGGTCTACCCGTTTGGCTAGGGCTAAAGATCAACAAGAAAGGAATCATATTGAGGAGGAAATGATGAGTTCTGGGCCAGAGTTGGCATCAATTCTGGAGCAGCTGCATGCCACTAGGGCGACTGCAAAAGAGAGGCAGAAGAACTTGGAAAAGAGTATAAGAGAAGAGGCTCGTCGGCTGAAAGATGAGAGTGGTGGAGGTGGAGATGAGGGAAGGCGGGGTATTGTTGATAGAGATGTTGATAGTGGTTGGTTGAAAGGGCAGCCACATTTGCTAGATCTGGACTCCATTGCGTTTGAACAAGGTGGTCTTTTGATGGCAAATAAGAAGTGCGATCTTCCTGTTGGGTCTTACAGGCATCATAGCAAAGGCTATGAAGAAGTTCATGTACCAGCTTTAAAGCCACCACCCATAGCTCCTGATGAGAAGCTTGTCAAGATCTCTGAAATGCCAGATTGGGCACAGCCAGCTTTCAAAGGAATGCAACAATTGAACAGGGTGCAAAGCAAAGTATATGAGACTGCCCTTTTCAAGGCAGATAACATCCTGCTCTGTGCACCTACTGGAGCAGGGAAGACTAATGTGGCAGTGCTCACCATCCTTCAGCAAATTGCATTGAATAGGAATCCAGATGGTTCATTCAACCATAGCAACTATAAGATAGTCTATGTGGCACCGATGAAAGCCCTTGTGGCTGAGGTTGTGGGTAACTTGTCACATCGGTTACAGGATTATGGCGTCACAGTGAGAGAACTGAGCGGGGATCAGAGTCTGAGTCGGCAACAAATTGAAGAAACACAAATTATTGTGACAACTCCTGAGAAGTGGGATATCATCACTAGAAAATCTGGGGATCGTACCTACACTCAGCTTGTGAAACTTCTTATCATCGATGAGATTCATCTTCTTCATGATAACAGAGGTCCAGTGCTTGAGAGTATCGTTGCTAGAACTGTAAGGCAAATTGAAACCACAAAAGAACATATCAGGCTGGTGGGTTTGTCAGCTACACTCCCTAACCATGAAGATGTGGCGTTGTTTTTACGGGTTGATGTTAAAAAAGGGCTCTTCAAATTTGAAAATACCTACCGGCCTGTTCCTCTTTCTCAACAGTATATAGGAATAACAGTTAAGAAACCTCTGCAGAGGTTTCAGTTGATGAATGATGTATGTTATGAGAAGGTAATGGCTGTTGCAGGAAAGCATCAAGTTCTTATATTTGTCCACTCAAGGAAGGAAACAGCCAAAACAGCTCGAGCAATACGAGATGCGGCACTTGCAAATGACACTCTTGGTAGATTTTTGAAAGAGGATAGTGCTAGCCGTGAGATTCTGCAAAGTCATACAGATATCGTCAAAAGTAATGATCTGAAAGATCTTCTACCGTATGGTTTTGCAATACATCATGCAGGTATGACAAGGGGTGATAGACAACTTGTTGAGGAGCTCTTTGCAGATGGGCATGTGCAAGTGCTGGTTTCCACTGCAACTCTTGCATGGGGTGTTAATTTACCAGCCCATACTGTGATTATCAAAGGGACTCAAGTATATTCACCAGAAAAAGGATCATGGACTGAGCTAAGTCCGTTGGATGTCATGCAGATGTTGGGTCGTGCAGGACGGCCTCAATATGATTCTTATGGTGAAGGGATTATCATTACTGGCCATAGTGAATTGCAATTCTATCTCTCTCTGATGAATCAACAACTTCCCATTGAAAGTCAATTTGTATCCAAACTGGCTGATCAATTGAATGCAGAAATTGTTCTTGGGACAGTCCAAAATGCAAGAGAAGCTTGCAATTGGCTTGGGTATACCTACTTGTACATCCGTATGGTGCGAAATCCTACACTTTATGGCTTGGAACCAGATGTTCTTACGCGAGATATTACATTGGAGGAGAGGAGGGCTGACTTGGTAAGCACTGAGTTCTCAATATGGTCGAATTCTCCTCATATTTAATGGCTTCCAATGCATTCTAATTCCTGTTACTTAGGTGACACAACTTCTGCTTTTTACTTTTTTCTGTGGTGTCATGTTTATAAGAGCAGTTTTAAATATTTATTTATTTTCCGCTTTGTATTTTTTAGTGGCATCCTAGCTTATTTGTGAAGACTCTTTTAATTTTTAAATTCAGTCTTGATACTATGCATGTCATCCTAGCTTATTTGTGAAGACGCTTTTTAGTTTTTAATTCAGTCTTGATACTATGAATGTCATTGTGTCTCATTTTTTTTGTAATCATGTACGTAGAAAGGAGAATAAAGTGATAAAAAGGGGAATAAACTGTTTGAGTTAGGAAACCTGGGAAAATAGATGAACCGAAAAGTTATATAACATTTGACAGCAAGGTAGTGGGGGTTTGGCTTTTAGATAACATAGTGGTGGCCACCTATTTCTATTTGCACATTCATACAAAGCATGGACAATTATTTTCACAATTCTATGCAGCCTGTTTTGTCTTCTACCCTATAATCATGACGACTTTCTTTTCAACCTATTATTGGTGTTGTGCAACTAGTCTTGTTCCTCTTATTCTGATTTAACTGAAAATTTCAGGTGTTGAATAGAGCCAACTTGCTCTGATTTTTTGTTTGTTATTGTTTAATCTTGTTGTAATGGTCCTTTTGCAGATTCACACTGCTGCAACTATCTTGGACAGGACCAACCTAGTTAAGTATGACAGGAAAAGCGGATATTTTCAGGTCACTGATCTGGGTAGGATTGCTAGTTACTATTATATCACTCATGGAACAATTGCCACTTATAATGAGCATCTGAAGCCAACAATGGGTGATATCGAGCTTTACCGTCTGTTCTCTCTTAGTGAAGAGTTCAAATATATGACTGTGAGGCAAGATGAAAAGATGGAACTGGCGAAGCTGTTGGAACGGGTACCAATTCCCATCAAGGAAAGCTTGGAAGAGCCTAGTGCAAAGATAAATGTTCTGTTACAGGCATATATTTCACAGCTTAAGCTTGAAGGGCTTTCGTTAACTTCTGACATGGTGTACATAACACAGGTTTGCTTTCCTTTTGGCATTCTCTTTTCTTAGTTCCTTTCTTTTGCTTGTCAATTTTAAAGTGCCGATACCTATTCATTTCTTCTAATTTATCTTTGCTCTAATGATCAGAGTGCTGGGCGTCTTGTGCGAGCTTTGTTTGAAATTGTCTTGAAAAGGGGTTGGGCACAATTAACTGAGAAGGCTTTGAACTTGTGCAAAATGGTCAACAGGAGGATGTGGAGTGTACAAACACCTCTTCGGCAGTTTAACGGGATCCCAAATGAGATTCTGATGAAGTTGGAGAAGAAGGATTTGCCATGGGAGAGGTACTATGACTTCTCATCACAGGAGATTGGTGAGCTCATTCGCTTTCCAAAGATGGGCAGAACACTGCACAAGTTCATCCACCAATTCCCAAAGCTAAACCTTGCTGCACATGTACAACCAATTACACGCACTGTATTGAGGGTTGAACTGATGATAACACCAGACTTTCAGTGGGAGGACAAGGTCCATGGATATGTAGAACCATTTTGGGTCATTGTGGAGGATAATGATGGCGAGTACATACTTCATCATGAATACTTTATGTTGAAGAAACAGTACATTGATGAGGATCACACATTAACTTTTACTGTCCCAATCTACGAGCCATTACCTCCTCAGTATTTCATCCATGTTGTGTCTGATAGATGGATTCGATCACAGACTGTTTTGCCTGTCTCTTTCAGGCACCTTATCTTACCGGAGAAGTATCCTCCTCCAACAGAGTTATTGGATTTGCAACCTTTGCCTGTGACTGCATTGAGGAATCCATCATATGAAGCCCTTTATCAAGATTTCAAACATTTCAATCCTGTCCAAACTCAAGTGTTCACTGTTCTGTACAATACAGATGACAACGTTTTGGTTGCTGCACCTACAGGGAGTGGCAAGACCATATGTGCTGAGTTTGCTATATTAAGAAATCATCAAAAGGGGCCTGATAATGTCATCCGAGTTGTGTATATTGCACCTCTTGAAGCAATTGCAAAAGAGCGATATCGAGATTGGGAGAAGAAGTTTGGCAGAGGACTTAACATGCGTGTTGTTGAATTAACTGGGGAGACAGCAACAGACTTGAGGCTTCTTGAAAAAGGTCAGATAATAATCAGCACTCCAGAGAAATGGGATGCCTTGTCCCGTCGTTGGAAGCAAAGGAAGTATGTTCAGCAGGTTAGTCTTTTTATCATTGATGAGCTCCATTTGATTGGGGGTCAGGGTGGTCCTGTCTTGGAGGTCATTGTCTCTAGAATGAGATATATTGCAAGTCAGATTGAGAACAAGATTCGAATTGTGGCTCTTTCTTCTTCTCTTGCTAATGCAAAAGATCTTGGGGAATGGATAGGGGCCACCTCACATGGCCTTTTTAATTTCCCTCCCAGTGTACGTCCTGTCCCCTTGGAAATACACATTCAGGGTGTGGATATTGCCAGTTTTGAAGCAAGGATGCAGGCTATGACCAAACCAACATATACTGCTATTGTACAGCACGCAAAGAATGGAAAGCCTGCTATTGTGTTTGTTCCTACAAGAAAACATGTGCGTCTTACTGCTGTGGATTTGATGACATATTCGAGTATGGATGAGAATCCAGCTTTTGCATTGCGGTCTCATGAAGAATTAGAGCCTTTCATTGGTAAGATACAGGAAGAAACACTCAAAGCCACTTTGGAGCATGGTGTTGGCTACTTGCATGAGGGTTTGAGCAGCTTGGATCAAGAAGTTGTGTCACAGCTATTTGAAGCTGGGTGGATTCAGGTTTGTGTGATGAGTAGTTCAATGTGTTGGGGGGTTCCATTGTCAGCGCATTTGGTGGTAGTGATGGGTACGCAATATTATGATGGGCGTGAAAATGTGCACACAGATTACCCTGTAACTGATCTATTACAGATGATGGGTCATGCTAGTCGACCTCTGCTGGATAACTCGGGAAAGTGTGTCATTCTCTGTCATGCACCTCGTAAAGAATACTACAAGAAATTTTTATATGAAGCATTCCCAGTCGAAAGTCATCTGCACCATTTCCTTCACGACAATTTTAATGCAGAGATTGTTGCTGGAGTTATTGAGAACAAGCAGGATGCAGTAGATTATCTCACATGGACTTTCATGTACAGGAGGCTCACACAGAATCCTAACTACTACAATCTCCAGGGAGTCAGCCACAGGCATCTTTCTGATCATCTGTCTGAGCTTGTTGAAAGTACACTTAGTGATTTGGAGGCAAGTAAATGTGTTGCAATTGAGGATGATATGGACCTCTCTCCACTTAATCTTGGCATGATAGCATCCTACTACTATATTAGCTACACTACCATAGAACGCTTTAGTTCTTCTTTGAATCCCAAAACGAAGATGAAAGGTCTGTTAGAGATTCTGGCTTCAGCTTCAGAATATGCACAGCTTTCCATAAGGCCTGGGGAAGAAGAGGTACTTCGGAAGTTGATCAATCATCAGAGATTCTCATTTGACAATCCCAGATACACTGATCCCCACGTGAAGGCAAATGCGCTGCTCCAAGCACATTTTTCACGGCAAACTGTGGGTGGAAATCTTGCATTGGACCAACGGGAGGTGCTTCTCTCTGCAAGTAGATTGCTTCAGGCAATGGTTGATGTTATCTCGAGTAGTGGTTGGCTAAGCCTGGCTCTTCTTGCAATGGAAGTTAGCCAAATGTTGACGCAGGGCATGTGGGAGCGTGACTCTATGCTTCTGCAACTCCCTCACTTCACAAAGGAGTTGGCAAGGAAGTGTCAAGAGAATCCTGGAAAGAGCATAGAGAATGTGTTTGATTTGGTGGAGATGGAAGACGACGAAAGGCGAGAGCTCTTGCAGATGTCGGATGCTATGCTTCTGGATATTGTGAGATTCTGCAATCGGTACCCCAACATTGACTTGGCATACGAAGTAATGGAGGGTGAGAATGTGCAGGCAGGGGAAGATATTACTTTACAGGTCACCCTTGAACGCGATCTGGAGGGGAGGAATGAGGTCGGACCTGTGGATGCCCCGAGGTTTCCGAAAACCAAAGAAGAAGGGTGGTGGCTTGTTGTTGGTGATACAAAGACTAACCAGTTGCTAGCTATCAAGAGGGTTTCCCTTCAAAGAAAGGCCAAAGTGAAGCTGGGTTTTGCTGCACCTGCAGAAGGTGGAAGGAAGACATATACTCTTTATTTCATGTGTGATTCATATCTGGGCTGTGATCAGGAATACAGCTTCAATGTTGATGTCAAAGAAGCTGGAGCCATGGATGAAGAGTGAAGCTTTTTTGTGGTTCATCTTTTCATAGTTTTAACTGACCTTGTGTACCCAAAATATTAGTCATTTGGTAGGGCTAAGTGGATGTTTTTTTTGCTTCTTCATCATCTGTGTTCTGGACATGCTGATCTTTTAATGGTTAATAGAATCAGATTATCTGTTAATTGAGCTTGTTATGACATTGCAGTGTTTTGAAAAGCTTATGGTGATTGCCAATGATTGGGTATGAAGATGATGGCATAATAATAGGTAAGAAAAGCAACAAAAATTTCTTTATCTTATTATAGGAATTTCAGTGCACAGTACAACACAAATGCATAGTAGTCTTTCTACTAAGTTTTACATTATGGAAAATGGAATATGATCGCTATGGAGACAGATTATTAGGGTTTGGCTTAATCTTCGTAAATGCGACACTCTTCAGTCTCGGGATGATCCAGGCAGAAATACTCGAGGGGATCCTGTTTCTCCAACTTCCGCCTCAGATCAGCCTTAGCTTGGCTAATTTCCTCCACCTCGTCCCAAGCAACCTTGCATCCGTCGGAGCTCTCGTCTTCCTCACACACTTCCTTCGCTTCCATTACCTTCTTCTCTATCATCTCCGTCAGCTGCTTCTCTCTCATGTGCGTTCCCTTGAACTTCGCCGCCGATGCTTTCACCGTCAGCAGTGGTTTCCTGTTAAGGACAATCTTGCTTGGGGCAAGAGATTGCTTCGGGAAAGAATCGGACCTCCATGAATGTGATGAATAGAACAGCACCGAGTGTAGTCGTGTTCCAGACACCGTCCCCATCTTTCGCTTCTTCTACTCGATCATCCAACAACAATGATTACCTGTTCTTTATCGAGATCGATACTGATGACAATTCCCAAGCGATAGATTTTGGCGGCTACAAAATTTCACCAACACCTACTTTGTGTCTCTCTGTCTTCTCTCTCCATAGTTTTCAACAACTTTGATGATGATAAGGATGGGGGGCTTTCTAGAGATTTGATCCGTTGGATTGGTTTGAACATCGAACGGGTGTGATTTTGTTTGGTTTAAGTAATAAAACAAAACAAAAAAATAAAGGCGAAAGATCCCGCGAAAAGGGCTTAATTTATTTGGATCATTATTTAAAAATATGATTCTATTCTTTAACATTTAAAAAATTAATATAAAATTTAAAATTTGTAAAATAATAAAATTTCATTAAACTTTTATTTAATTATCATTGATTTTGTGTAGAGATTTTTATGATGTAGCATTCTTTTAAGACTTGGTTGCCTATCTCCTGTGATAGACATGTCCGCTAATTAGTTATCATTATGGTGCTTTTTCCCCTTCTTTTTTTTTTTTTGTCCCTAGCCTATTCAAATCTTCCTTGGCTACTATTATTGCATCATCCTTTTTGGGCTCCTCTCCTCCGGCCACTTCATTAGCCATCCTTTCACTTGCCACTTCACTAGTCATTCCTTCACCAGCCAATCTTTTGGCTCCTCCCTCCTCATGACCTGAAATGGAAAATAAGAAAACATGAAGATAAGTGATTGGTGATGATAATCTAAACTCAAAACTTATGTACTGTCCTTTTCAAAGTAATCATACTGCAAACATTGCATCCCCTCCTATTAGGATCCTAAAAGAAGGAGCTACTTGATTGGAAAATACACATAGATTTTTTCATGAACAAACGTCCAGCTTATATGGTGATGAATAACTCGACTAGGCAAAATTGGAAACAGTTTGGATTGCAAAAGGTTCTAGTACATAAGAGTCATCTGTTTGTTTTCAGATTCTTTATAAAAGAGCAAGCCCTTAAAGTCATGGAAGCTGGGCTATGGTACATTCAAAATCAACATATTTTCATTCAACCTTGGAGACCTAGGATGGATATCCATAATGTAAAGCAATTGCAAGTTCCTATATGGATGAATCTACATGATATTCTACTAGAGTACTTTACTACTACAGGCTTAAGCTTCTTGGGGAGCTATATAAGTAGGCTTATATGTCTTGATGAATGCATGGCTAATACTAAAAGGATCAACTATGCTCGCATTCGTGGCCTCATCAAGAAGGATCAAGATTTACCCTATTCAATACCGATCATGAGATTATGAGCTAATGACACCTTATTTGAGGATGTGGTGAATGTTACCTACTCATGGAGACCTGATATTAAGTAGAAAAAAGTTTAGAGATATACAGGTAAGAGGTTTTTAAAAGGGTACCATGAAGAGCTTACAAAGGAAGATAATGCAATTGAGGTTGGTCCTTTAGAGAATGCAGTTAGTAATGACCATTTAGAGGGCGATCATAGACCAGGTTTTCAACAGAGGACTGAAGTTATGGTGGAGGACTTGGAATGTTATATGGATAAGGACATTTCAGATCTAAATGTTTAGGAACAAATTGGCATAGTAAAAGAAGATAAACTAGTTCAGGGATACAAAGCAAACTTTCCTAACTTAGGCAATGTAATGCAAATAGAAACAACTTATATAAAACCCCAAATAGACATGCAGCACCAAAACTTGGGAGAAGTACACACAATTATTATAACAAAAGAAAGGAAAACATAACAGATGCTAAAGTACTATAAAGATGTAATTAGGCAATTAGCAGAGGGGAGCAGTACATCCCTAGTAACTTCAGAATCTAGTGAGACGCCCCCTACTTCTGAGGAGTCATTTGAAAAGGTGAGATATGTGAGAAGGAAATCTACTAGGAGGAAGATTTTGTAAGGACCCAATAAAACGTGATGAATATAATTGCTTGGAATGTTAGAAGGGCTATTAGCCCCTTAAAACAGGTAGTCCTTAAGGACTACATTATGGAGATTAAACTTGCTATTTTAGGTATTTTAGAAATTAAGATTAAGGGTGTGAATATCAATAAGCCTTTTTTTGTTCCGGCTGGATGGAATCGATAACTAATCTATCCCATCATTACAATGGGAGAATCATGGTTCTAGTTGACCCAACAAAAATTTCAGTAGAGCACTTTGAAATTGGTGACTAGTTTATACACTTGCATATCAAACTAATCCAAATGAATGTGGCAATCTAGGTGATTTTTATATATGCTTTTAATTTCTCCTTCCTAAGATTGCCCTTATGTAATAGCCCTGACCACGGTTAGATTTCTACCTAGTTAACCGTCAGTTTAATAACTGGCAGTTACGGTTCAAAAATCGTAACCATAATCAACAGTTCTAAACCGTAATCGGAACCATTATTAACAATTTCGGTTACGGTTAAATTAATTTAAAAATCGTAAACTTGCGGTTTAATTGACAGTTTAACCGGCAGTTTATGCACAGTTATAAACTGTCAATTAATTAATTAAAAATATATTTAAAAAAATTAAACAAACTTTAATTTTATATTAAAAATTATTTTAAAAAATATATATGTAACTTTATATCATTGTATGAAATTTTATTTAATAGAAA
>JAOXYD010000006.1:92663-115964 GCA_028565735.1 Pinacopodium congolense
AGAGGAAGAGAAGATAACATTTAGGCCTTTTTCACATAATTAACTGATGGAAATGAGATTTAGGGTTAAGTTGGGAAGGTACATAAAAGTCATCTGTTTGTTTTCAGATTCTCTATAAAAGAGCAAGCCATTAAAGTCATAGAAATTGGGTCATGGCACATTCAAAATCAACCTATTTTCATTCACCCTTGGAGACTTGGTATGGATATCCATAATGTAAAGTAGCTGAAAGTTCCTATATGGATGAATCTATACGATATTCCACAAAAGTATTAGACCATTAAAGGCTTAAGCTTTTTGGGGAGCTATATAGGTAGGCCTATATGTCTTAATGAATGCATTGCTAATACTAAAAAAATTAACTATGTTCACGTTTGTGTCCTCATCAAGAAGGATCAAGATTTACTCAATTTAATACCGATAATGGGATTAGGAGCTACTAACACCTATTTGAGTATGTGGTGAATGTTACCTACTCCTAGAGACCTGATATTAAGTAGAAAAAGTCTAGAGACGTGCAGGGAAGAGGTTCTTAAAAGGGGACCATGAAGAGCTTACAAAGGAGGATAATACAATGAAGGTCGATCCTTTAGAGAGTGCAATTAGTAATGACCATTTAGAGGGTGATCGTAGGCTATGTGTTCAACAGAGGACTATTATGGCGAAGGACCTGGAATGTTCTGTGGATAAAGACATTTTAGATCTAAATGTTTAGGAACAAATTGGCACAGTAAAAAAAGATAAACTAGTTCAAGGATACAAAGTAAACATTCCTAACTCAGGAAATGTAATACAAATAGAAACAGCTCATAAAAACCCCAAAATAGACACGCATCACCAAAACCTGGGAGAAGTACACATTATTATTGTAACAGAAGAAAGGAAAACACAATAGATGCCAAAGTACTATAATTAATCAGTTAGCAGAGGGAAGCAGTACATGCCTAGTAACTTCGAAATCCAGTAATACGCCCCTTAATTCTGAGGAGCCATTTGAAAAGGTAAGATATGTGAGAAGAAAATCTACTAGGAGGAAGATTGGGTAAGGACCTAACAAAGGGTGATGAATATAATTGCTTGGAATGTTAGGGGGGCTAATAGCCCCTCAAAATAGTTAGCCTTTATGGATTACATTATGGAGATTAAACATGCTATTTTAAGTATTTTAAAAACTAAGATTAAGGATGTAAATATCAAGAAGCCTTTTTTTTATTCCGACTGGTTGGAATTTGATAACTAATCTATCCCATCACTATAATGGAAGAATAATGGTTCTAGTTGACCCTACAAAAATTTTAGTGGAGCACTCTAAAATTGGTGACTAGTTTATAAACTTACTTCTCATATTAATACAAAAGAATGTGGCAATCTAGTAATTTTTATATATGTTTTTAATTTCTCCTTCTTAAGGTTGCCCTTATAAAATAAGATCAGTGAATTGAGTAACAATATCATGATACCATAAATGTTCCTAGTTGACTTTAATTGCATATTATATTCTCATGAGGGTCAAGGGAACATATGCTTAAGGAATCATTTGGATGAACTCAGAATCTACTATTCTAATGCTAAACTTATAAACCTGAATTTTGAGGGACACTTTTACTCTTGGTTAACCAAACAATCAGATTCTCTAAGTATAGTTAAAAAGATACGCATGGCTATGGTGAATGTAGAGTGGTTAGAGGCTTTTCCTGATTCTAAAGCTTGTTTTAACAACCCTTTATTATTTGATCACAACCATATTGTGGTGTAAATCTTGTAAGTCGGATCTAGACTACAGTCCATTTTTAGATTTAATAATTTTTTGGTTGAACTCCAAGGTTTTAATGATACTGTCAAGAAAGGTATGGAGCAGAGTGTTACTGAAACAAAGCAATTCATTTGTATAAGGTAATTGAGTAAGAGAAAGAGGAGTTTAAGAAGTTGAACAAATCTCATTTGCCTAATACTAAGAGAGGGGAGAATCTAGTGCTAACTAAGCTAGAAAGTATCCAGCTATTGCTAAAACATTAGAATGGAAATATTAGCCTACAAGGAGAAGAGAAATCTACTTTGAGTGATTATATCTCAACTCTTAATTGGCATACTTCAATATTGTAATAATGTTCTAGGATTCTTTGGCTAAAGAAAGGTAATAAATGGTCAAAATTTTTCTTCAATGCAACATTAACTAGGAGGAACTTTAATAAAATCAATAAGCTAGTCACATACACTAATACATAATTAAATAGTCAACAAGATATTCTACAAGAGGTCCATTAATATTGTACCAAGATCTACGGATCAATGATTGAAGTGAATGCATCTCTTCATTTTCTAGAGTGCATTATTGATAAAAAAATTTCAGCACATGATTCACAGAATTATTATCCAGGGCATTCGAGGAAAGTGAAATAGAGAAGGCAGTGTTTTCCCTTAACCCTCATAAGGCTCCAGGGCCAGATGGACTGAATGTCCTATTTTTTCAAAAAGCTTGGCCAAATATAAAAAAAGAGGTCATATAGGCAGTTACGAAAATTTTCAGGAATGCTAGACTACTCTGAAAGATAAACAAGACCTTCATTATGCTAGTTCCTAAGTCTTAAATCCCAAAGAACATCAAAGATTATAGGCCTATAGCCTGTTGTAATATGTTATACAAAATCATATCTAAAATTTTGGTCAACAAATTAAAGATGGTGATTCCTACTTATATTGATCATTTAGAAGTTGCTTTTATTAAAGGAAGGCAATTGGAAGATAATATCATGATGGTTCAGGAACTACTTAAAAACTACTCCAACAAGAGGGCGAGTAAGGATTATATTCTTAAAGTGGATATCCAAAAGGCATTTGACACAATTAGTTTGGAATTTATTGTTAATGCTCTTATAGCATTTGGATTTCCTGATTATTACATTCAACTTATTAGAGAGTGTATCAGCTCATCTTCATATAGTGTAATAATAACTGGGGAAACCACGTAAAGGATCAATAGATTAAGAGGCCTTAGCCAAGGATATCCTTTTCACCATATTTATTTATGATTGGTATGGAAGTGCTTAATAGACTGATTAAAAGGGTGATAAGCCAGAATCGACGGCTTAAATTCCACTTTAGATGCAAGAAGGTTAACCTCACAAACTTATTATATGCAAATAATGTGCTCCTATTTGTAAAGGCAGATGAAAACTATGTTAATTCTTTGATGATGGCTCTCAATGTATTCAATTGAATATCAGGGCTTCTGATAAACAAGGATAAAAACACCCTATATTACTCAGTAAGTGCTAATCAAAATGTTGATAGGTTATGCTCACTTATAGGCCTAAGATTAAGAAAGCTGTCGCTCACATATATTGGCATCCTAATCTCCTCTAAGAAGCCTTCTTATAGGGAATTTAAGCCTTTGATAGATAGGATTGAAAGGAGAACACACTGCCAGTACAATAAAAACCTAAATTTGGCTGGAAGAGCTCAACTAATTATTTCGGTTCTTGATTCTCTAAGCATATATTGGGCTACACATTTTGTGTTTCTTAAGAGAATTATTAAACCATTGACAGAATCTTCAAGAATTTTCTATGGACTGACAATGTTGATACTAGAGGAATGGCTAAGGTGAGTTGGGTAGAAATATGTCTCCCTAAGAAAGAAGGAGGACTTGGTATAATTCCACTCAAAATAACAAATGAGGTGCTAATGGTTAAGAAGATTTGAAAATTACTCAAAGATAAGTAAGCTTTATGGATTAAATGGATTAATGTGTACTATTTGGAAAGGGAAAACTTCTGGAACATCCAGCCAAAATCTAGTATTTCATGGACATTTAAGAGCCTAGTACAACAAAAAAGGATGGTAAGGCAACTATCCCACTATAAAATTGGCAATGGTGCTTATACTTCATTTTGGAGTGCCAAATGGCTTGGAGATAGATCTCTAATTGAGATTGCTGAGATGCTCCCAATGAGGGGGTGAATCCCGCAGAATAGCTCAGTTAAAGAAGTACTAATTGAGTTTATGGATGTGTTAGAAGGGCTGCCTAATCTTCCTATAGTTAGGGGAATACTAAGTACAGTATTGATTGAGGAAAGGGAAAATGAATTCTTGTGGATGGCTTCTCCTAATGTATAGTTCAGTAATAAAACCTGCAAAGATATATTTAGGCCTAGAAATTCCATTGTGAAGAACTTTCATTCTCGAGCTTCTTTTATACTATGGCCAACTATTAGAGGCAGGCTTAATACAAAGGATAGGATTGAAATTTTTTTGAATGTTCTTGATAATTATTGTTTCTATAAATTGGAGAGGGAAACTATCAATCACCTATTTTTCAGCTATCCATTCATCGGCTACATTTGACTAACTATTCTTCACATATGTAACATTCAGGCAACTATAACTAAGTGGACTTAGATAATAGAATGGTCCACTGATTTGAATCCTACAAGAATGGGGGACGGTATCCTCTATAAGATCTCCCTAAGTTACGAGGTGTATCACATATGGCTAAAAAGGAATAAGACAACTTTCAAGGGACAGGAAACAAGGATAGAAGCTTTGGTTCTTTATATTATTAATAGTATTCGTGAGCATCTTATTAGCCAAAAAATTCATAATAAATTTAGCAATGTAGTTAAGTGTAGATGGCGTTTTTTAGAGGAGGAAGATCCAGTCTAAATATTAAAGATATATAGGTAACAGAAGGTCTTACTTTAAAACACACAGGGAAGGTAGTCTGGAAACTCCAAATCCAGTCAGCAGTTCAATCAATAGTTGATTAAGGTTATGGAGCATGGAGGCCCCTTGGTCTTATTATTGCATGGTCTCAATTTGACAGAAAATAGATCTTAAAATGGAGAAGGAAGCTTTGGCTAAGTGATTGGTTAACTTTGAATGGATAATTGGGGGCAAGAGTAGCAAGGGGTATTACTTGGGATGCTACTAGTTCCAGTCGATTCTCTGGGAGGATGCTTTGGACTTGCCTTGGGCATGCGGAAGAACAAGGCTATACCATTTCCCTGGTGGTTTCTAGCATAGTGATTTAAAAGCGGAGTAGAGACACTTTGTATCTCTTTTATTTTATAGGGGTTATTTTAGATTTCACTACCATAAGAGTAATCAAGGGCCACGTGTTGTTATTTACACTTATTAGGCTAGGTTCATTAAATGTAAGGTTAAAACAGAATTCTTTCTTTGTGGTTTTAGTTGGTGATGTATCTCTTAATTCTGTACTTATGGTTTGTTAATAGTAATTCTTTTGATTATTTTCAACAAAATAACAATAAAAAATTCAATATTTTTAAATAGATAAGGTTGATATTATCACTCGAAGTACCACTTGTACAAATAATAATTCCTTTAATTATATAGTTTCTTCCTTATATGGATAAATTTATGATTTATAGAAAAATTAATTAAAAAATAAATTTTGTGTATAAGGATTCCATGATCTTAAATCGATTTTATTTAGAATTGCAAATCTCAAATTTATTTTTAAAGAGCAGATTTAATTATATTGACATTTATAAGTAATTTCATTTGTGTAACACTAATTGATAGGTTCCATTATATAGCTGGTACAAGATCTAGTACATTAGAATCTATAGTTATGAACCCCAATTTATCATTGACATGATACGTATATAAATTATATAATAATTTAGTGAAATTTTATTAGAGTTAAGATTTAAGGTTCAAATAGAATAATTATATAATTATTAGAGTGTGAAATAGTATAATTTACTTCATAAATATTACTTATATTATAGATTTATTAAATTATTATTAATTTTATGCACATAAGTTACTAGCATTGTAATGTAGAAACTTTTCAAAATTAAAAAATAATTTGAAAAATTTTTATAAAAAAATATTCATAATTTCAAGTTAGTATGTCACGTATAAATATTACTATCTAAGGATTAAATTATGGGTTTATTTGGTTTAACTTTTGATTTATATATTCTTTTTATATTTATTAAATACGAAAATTAATATAAATTATTTTTATCAATTTATATGGATTTTTATTATTTTATATTATTATTTATTTTTATATTGTTATTAAATTTTTTATATTATTTTTTATTAAAATAAAAAATGAAAAGATTAAACCTTTTTAAACTTTTTGCCAAAATATACATGTAAGACTGTCTGTCAAGTCGGCCCTATGTGCATTGGGCCGGATTTCGAATTTCAAATCAAAGACCAGGCGCCTTCCCTCCCTCGTTCATGGTGGGTGTGGCCCGGGAATATATTATGTGGAAGAAAAGTAAGAACTAACGGCTACTCTTTCATTTCAAATTTCATCTCTCCCAAAGCAAAGCAAAGCAGTAGGTGGAGGAAGTGCCGGAGATGGAGACGGAGATGATCACTGATAATAGAAATAATGAAATCAACAAGCCTCAAGAAAAAGAAGAAGAAGAATGGTTGGATCCAGAGACGGAGTTCCTCGCTTCCAAACAAGAGACCGGGAACGAGTGGGAACAGTTCAAGGAAAATGTCAGGCCCTTGAAGAGAGGTCGCAAAGTTCATCTCTTGAATCAATCCCTCAAATCCCAAACTAATAATACTCTCAAGAACTCTCTCCTCTACACTCGAAGGTCCTTCCTTCTGTCCTTCTTCTTCTTCTTTAAATTTCTTTTCTCCTAAACTAAATTACTTATATTTTTCTATTTTCTTTTTGGCTTCCTCTAATGTGTAATGTCCAGCAAGTTAATCGAAGCGATTGATGAGTATGAAGGGGATGACCCTCTTCTCCCTTGGCTCCAGTGAGTAATTAACATATCCAATCTGTGTTTGCTTTAGATAACACTCAATTCCCCAATTTCTAATCTAACCCTTTTCTTTTTTTGTTGTTCACTGAAAAAAAAAAAGGTGTATTAAGTGGGTTCAGGAGGCATTTCCACCTGGAGGAGATTGCTCTGGACTTATTGTCATTTATGAACAATGTGTGCGTACTTTTTGGCATTCCCATCAATACAAAGATGATCTCCGGTACCTTAAAGTTTGGTTAGAATATGTGAGTTCCTTTACAATCTTTTCCCTTTTTTTTCTTTAATTTATCCTCTCTTGTTCCTCTATTCATTTGAATTAAAACTTCCAGGCTGAAAACTGTGATGATGCTCAAGTCATCTACGCCTTTCTTGATGCTAATGAAATTGGAATGTCTCACGCTGCCTACTACATAGCCTATGCCCTGCATTTGGAATCCAAGTCTAAGATGAAAGCGGCTAATGACATTTTCTATCTGGGGATCTCTAGGTAATTATGCATCTATTTTCTTCTTATATCATACATGAGAGGCCTGTTCTTCACTTCATGTTAATCTAGGACCCTGTTTCCTTCATCATTTCTTTCTCACATCATATATTTGATCATTTTTTAAGCACCTTCCACGAGAAACCTTTCCCGCTTCATGTCTGTGATGGCTCTGACAAGTTCCTTTGTATCTATATATATGTAAAAATGAAAGTGTAGATCATCTGATTACGTTAATTGGTTGTGAAGTTTTTGTACTTGTGGCTACGTAGTCAATTTAAATTCTTATAACCAGAGAATCAAATCTGTCTCTATAGAGCTTTTGTCATTATTCCTTGACTGTTACAAAAAGAAGCAGCTATTTTCTATTACTTATCCTTCAGTTAGAATTAGAGCTGTTGCAATCATTATTTGCATCCATGAGCTTGGTAACGTTTCTTCTTTTACAGAGATGCACAACCAGTGGATAAACTGAAAGATGCCTACAAGAAGTTTCTCCTTCGATCAGCTAGAAGACCAAAGGTTATAGAGGTATGCTATTCTTGGTAAACAAATATGTCATTTTGGTTTTCACTAAGTTGATTTGTTGTTTCATTTGTTTAATTACTTAGGAGGATTCCGCAGAAAGTCAATTAACTGCACGAAGCTTTGGAACTGTTTTGTCCGGTTCCGAAAATGGTAAGCATTTTCTGTTGTACTTTGCCATCATGAGTATTTGAATGCTGAATAGAATACCTGTTGAACCCCATGCAGGGAGAAGAAATATAGGAAGTTCTAGTTATTCCAGGAAAGAATTGAAGCCAGAAAGGTAAACATTTTGGATTTTTCTCTATGAAAAATATTGGTAGTTGTGAATTGCGTTTAGAAACCATAAATATTTACAAACAATGAAGACAAGATTCCTGTAAAATTTCTGATCTGCCTTTGTAAATATGGTCTGTTCCCTTTTTCCTACCGTTTTGAATTGATACTTTATGATGTTTTTGTCACAATGTCCTTCTCATTAGTGGTTCATGCAATTACAGTGTTTTTATGTTTTCCTATAGGGTCCAGAGAACTCCTCTATCTGTCTACAAAGACACAAATGAGAATGTCATGCCAGGACATCAATCAGAAAAGTCAAAGACGGATTTGAATCATTGGAACACCCTTGGTGGTCGAGCTGAGAGAAATAAAGAAAATAATGCAGCGCCTACCAAATGGACGACATACAAGGTGCTTCTTTATTGACAGTTCATCAGATTAGTATCGTTTTTCATGGTGAACTTAAAAGACATATGATCCAATTTTTCTTTCTTTCAGGTTCCACAAAGACCTGGGCCTAGAATTGGAGGACCAATTCCAAGTGCCTGCATTCAAGTTTTTGTTGATGATGAATGCAAGGGGTGAGTAGTATTGGCAATATTTTTAACTCATTGATGTCATATTGCTGAGAGATAAAAAATGGATCAAATCAAAGTGTGTTTATATACATTTCTTCTGAGTGTTTTAGGGTTCGTTTGGTATTGCTGTGGGTTATAATTTTTAGTTATAGTTTTGATATATTTGTATTGGTTTTTGTGTTTTGTCCTCGATTTCTGTGCTATATTAGTGTATTGTCTTTTTCGATTTATGTGTTAAAAATCAAAACCAAAAACATAAACCTTACCAAACAACCCCTTAACTTATGCATCCTTTATATTATGTACTTTATCCTCTCATTTGTCATTAACTTGTCTTGGCAAATACTTTGTTAGAATGGACCAATCAGATGGTCAAACTGCAAAGTCTGCAACATTGAAGCTACGAGGAAGGGGTGACTTAGATATCAAGAAGTAAGTAATTGATTGAGTTAATGCAGTGGATATTGAAGAAGAAACATAAAACTGATTTGGATTTCCTGATTGTAAACTTTTGTGCAGGGAAACAGAGCTTTTAAGGCAGAACCCATTACGCCATTTCCCTTCAAACAGTCTTCCCAGATGATGGAAGCGTAAAAATATCTACTCCTTGTGATGAATTTGTTCTATCTTTTATGGATCGGCTTCTACCTCTGTAGCCGGATCTATAATATCTATCCAGCAACTGTGTTTTATCTTGACTTTGATCTGTGTCCAAGAAATGGTTTGGGATTGTTAGTTAAGAGACTAAATGGTTACTGAAACCACTCTTTGGTAGTGATTCAGAAATGGTTTGAGCTATAAATCTCTTTAGCAATTAAAGCTTCAGAATTGTCATTGCTTATCAAGTTTTAGAACTTCTGAATGCAACGCTTTGAGTCCCCTTTTTCCTTTGGATAGTAGCAATTAGAGAAATACTTTGTCTTTATGGCACAAGTTCTAGCGTAGATTGTTTTTAGATAAGCTCCTGATGGAAATTTTTTTTAAAGCCAATTTTCAAAAAAAAAAAAATAATAATAATAAAGGGAAATTTTTTTTGTTAAAGTCGTTGATAGGTTGGCAATGGGCTGACTTGAGCTTGACAAAATTTTTTAACTTGGAATACTATTAAATATAATTTCATGTTTTGACATTGAGTGGTTGAGTTTGATTTGTTATGATTGGTTGATTATAGAAAAATTTTGTTAAGTTTATATTTAAAGTTGAATTTGATCAAATTTGAATATTTTAATAAGAGTGAAAATTCGGTCAAATCAATATTAGCTTATTTGTACTCCACACTTAATCATATACAAAATATTTTAGGGTTAATTATACTAAATTTTATATAATTTGATTCTTTTTTATTTGTAGTTTTAAATTTTTAGAAATTATTATTTAATCCCTTGTAATTTTTTGTTTGCTAACAATCCCTAACATCTTTCTTCATTAAAGAATTAACAAAAAAACAGAAAATAAAATCTTTTGTTAGAAGGACTTACACGTGGTATAATTTTGCCTATATTGCATAAAAGGTATGTGACTATTTATATAATAACTAATATCATATGTCTTCTCAATTAAAAATGATGTTTCATGATAACATATGATATATCTTATATATAATATAGGTAAAATATTTGTTCTATAAGATCTTTTAAAAAATAGCTTATTTTTAATTTTTAATTGAAAATGACATTAGTTAATAAATAACAAGGATTATAGGGTCATATATAATTTTTAAAAATTAGGAATAAAATTAAAAAAAGCCTAAGTTATAAGAGGTCTTATGTAATGAATTAAATAATTTAAATGATATATTTTTAAACTAAGTATTGAGATTACTAAGAGGTTGTTTAATATCACTTTTATTTTTTTGTGATTTTTTATTATTGTTTTTAAAAAAATATGTTTAATTGAAATTTATAATAAAAATTTAAAACAAAAACTTTTTTAGTTAAGACTTGTAATTGAAAATAAAATATTACCGTATTCTTCTTATTTTGTAAACCTATTTTCCAAATGGAAAGAAATAATTTTTTTTTGTGTCTCTATTTTTATTTAGGTTTTTCTGTTTTGTAAATAAAAAATAATTTTTTGTGATTTTGAAAATAAAAACAGAAAATTATAATAATAAATTATAACTAAACAGGCCCTAAAAGCATTAGGGCTTATTGAAATCAATGAAAAGCCTATGATAATAAACGAGAAAAGCTCACAAAGGAAGTCCAATTCGGTCGAGCGGAGAGACTAGAATCTTCTACATTTCACCCATTTCTCACATCTACACACATTCCCCCAAATTTCCTTTCTTTTGAAAATTAGGGTTTTAGGCTTTTAGCTCCCTCTGACTCTGATTCAGGATTCTTCTTCTTCGAGGGCTTTTGGAAACCCCAACTCTCTTTTCATTTTCTGTAATATCTAAAGGTCAAGCTAAGCAGTGCTTGTAACCATGGCGGAGCATTTGGCCTCCATATTCGGAACCGAGAAGGACCGTGTTAACTGCCCTTTTTACTTCAAGATCGGAGCCTGCCGCCACGGTGATCGCTGCTCTCGCCTCCACAACCGCCCTACCATTTCTCCCACTCTCCTCTTGTCCAACATGTACCAGCGCCCTGACATGATTACTCCCGGGGTCGACGCCCAGGGCCAGCCTATTGACCCCCGCAAAATCCAGGAGCATTTCGAGGATTTCTACGAGGACATTTTCGAGGAACTCGGCAAGTTCGGCGAGATCGAGAGCCTCAACGTCTGCGATAACCTTGCCGACCACATGATCGGCAACGTCTATGTCCAGTTCAGGGAGGAGGACCAGGCTGCCGCAGCCCTGCAGGCTTTGCAGGGGCGGTTTTACTCCGGCCGCCCAATTATAGCTGATTTCTCGCCAGTAACCGACTTCCGTGAAGCTACCTGCAGGCAGTTCGAGGAGAATAACTGTAACCGAGGGGGATACTGCAATTTCATGCACGTAAAGCTGATAGGGAGGGAATTGAGGAGGAAGCTGTTTGGAAGATACCGTGGGTACAGAGTGAGTCGGAGCCGGAGCAGGAGTTTGAGTCCCAAACATAGGAGGGAGAAGGAGAAGGAGAAGGATAGGGATAGAGATAGAGATAGAGATCGGGATAGAGATAGAGACAGGGATTATCGTGATTACCGGGGGAATGGTCGGAGGAGTGGAGGAGACAAGTTCTCCGATCGAGATGGGGGTAGGAGAAGACACGGCAGTCCTAGGCGGAGCAGGAGCCCCCCTCCGGCTAGGGAGGGCAGCGAGGAACGCAGGGCTATGATTGAGCAGTGGAACAGAGAAAGAGAAGAGAAGCAATAACTGGGGAGATAACATATGGGTTCAATACTTAGTTCTTAGTGTGAAATGCTTCCCTTTTCAAAATTTTCTCTTGTTAGTAATTACTTAGTCTGCTTTATGCTTTCAAACAACTTTGTTTATTTGACCCTTTGTGATTCATATTTTCCAGGATTAGATCTGTCTTAGCTGCTGCTATAAATGCTTCTGGGAGTTAAAATTATTAGATTATCTCCGATGAAAGATGGCTGTGAGGCCAATTTACCTTGATCTTTATTAGCTTTCTATCTTCTATAGAGCTCTATGTGTTGGTACTCAGTGTTATTGATCAGCTAGTTCTACTACAGCTTGGTAAAATACCTGTTTGACGAATTTATCGGAAGATCATGGAATAATTGCAATAAATTGTGCGGAAATAGTTTGCCACTTATTTAATTCTACTCGGCATTGAAGGGCATAGAATGTAGTTTTCTTTTGCTCCCATTTCCAAGCTTCTAGCCTTGTTCCAACTTGAGTTGATTACTGCTTGTAGTTGCACTTTCTGAAGTCAAATGCTTAGCTACCTTCTTACGTAACTGCTGACTATATTACTGAAATTAGTCGTACTCTGTTAACTCTGGTTATTTGATTGCTATATTCTAGTTGCTGCATGGGCATTTGCTTGCCTTTAAGCACCTTGACATTGTTTTCCAATTTACAATTAGTGCAAATCTATTCAAAGACACAAGTTACTCCTATCAAATAGGTACACATTGCTTATTCAGTGGTGAGGAGAATTTTTTAAAGGGTAAAACATGTGTTTGGCTGTCTTCTTTCCTCTTTCTTCTGTTTTGGTAAATTGAGATTGCGGAGCTGGTTTTTCAAGCTACTTTTTATTCATTAATTTGTGTCTTGATTTTTGACAAAGTATCCGCAGTAGGTGGAAGAGTTTGCTGTCTGCAAGTTGTTAATCATGATGGGAAAATGCAGGGACAAGTTAAAACTTTGCATGCAAATCCCATTCTTTGAGAGATCATGTTTGTTGTAGCTTACGGTTTTTGTGAGATTGAAGGGACTTGTTGGAGCACTCTGATAGGGAAGCTACTTTTAGATTCTTGCTGGTTTAATGCTCGTGTGTGTATATATATATATATATATATATGATTTCTAGAAAATCTCTTCCTTAAGACTATGTTTAGGGTGGCTAAGAATATGAATGTTTTAGTATGGTCTTCTTGTCTATTGAAACCGAGCCAAACTAATGTGAACAGTCTAGGCAGCTTATGCTTTAGGTGAACTTCATTTTGTAGGTATGGATGCGGCCACCTTTATGCCAAGGATGTGAAAGTATCAAATTGAAGAATTGTATGATATGCAGGTCATTTAAGAGAATGAGAATTGAGTGGAGTTAAGAGCGTGTGTAAGTCATGATTACTACTTATGCCCCATACATCATAAAGTAAAATTATTAGTGGCATTAATCGCTTTACTTGTGCAGTGGTCGATCCCCTTGCAGCATAAAGGATGAATTAATCGCTTTAGAAGCAACTTTGGTTTTGAGCATGATTAGAAGCCTATATTTTGCATTGTGTCAATGACAACAATAAAGCGTTTTGTGTTCAGTTTCAAAGCAGATAGATAGATTCAAATGCATGTTAATAGTTACCAGCCCTCTTGTCAAAGTTCCAATTCCCATTCATCTCCAAATTGGTAAGTGGTTAGTGCCAATAAAGCACAAAGAGAAATAAAAGATGATGCTCATGCGGAGTGAATAGAAATTGGGAATATTACGGAACCAATTTAGTGTTTTATAAGTTTTTGCCCTAAGGCAAATCTGAATAAGTTGATACAGTTTCTCATGGTGAAAAAGAATAATCAGGGCGACGTGTATATAATAAGTTTTAAATTATCGAATTGAATCGTCAGTTCAATCGTATTAATAAAAAACAAGCTAATTAATCAATTTGGTTTTGGATAAAAATTTGTGAGATTGAAATTATGACCTCCTCCTTTTAGCAAATTATATTATTATTCACGCCTTTTGTTCTTATCTCCCTGGCTGTTATTCGTCTCCCTCTCTCTCCCTCTTCGCCCTTCAGTCCTTAGCTCAGTCTCCTTTAGTGAACTCAAAACATTCTAAATCAAAAATAGAAAAATAAATCGCCTCTAAACTATAAAAGAATTGAAAACTTTACAAGATTGTGAGCATGTTGAAGTAAATAGGAATTATACTCAATCTTAAGACGATCAGTATATTTATAGTGAGAACTGGAAGGCATTGCTTTAGTTGTACGCTTAACCATTGCCACAATATGTTGTAGTGGTTTATATGATGTCAGGTTATACATATGTTCTACTTGATAAAGATCATTTATTTTACTTACTAATTGTGTGGCCAATTCAATAATCCCATTTGTAACTTTGAAACAAACACTGTAATTGTACTATATGGACTATAGATAATAGTAATACTTGCATTAAACCTCCAAATGACAAAGAGAGTAGTATACAAAGGTGTTTGTTGTATATTTTACTAGAGAATTGCTCATCTAATTATACAAATGACAAAGTATAAACATGAAAATATAATTATATAATGAAAGAGTTGTAGGATAAAATTATGTTACCAAAATCTTGGTGTTTGAATGTTGTAGCTAAATCAAAGGCATAATATGATATGTGTTATCATTCCCCCTCAAGTTTAAGATGGAAGCAATAGTGAGCTTATTTTATAGCTGGAGAAATATTGTATTAGGTAAGGGTTTTGTCATGACATCAGCAATTTGCTCCCTGGCCGCAATGTGTAGGATGAAGAGAGCTTTCTTAGCTATCAGATCACGAACAAAATGAATATTTATTTCAATGTATTTAGCGCAAGCATGAGCAATAGGATCAATGATGTGGAAAGTAATACCAAGATTGTCACAGCACAGTGTTGGTAGTAGGATAAAAAGATCAATTTAACGAAGGAGAGATGTAATACAACAAACTCCTGCTGAGGTAATGCAATACTTTGATATTATGCTTCAATATTGAAGCTAACAACTGTAAGTTGTTTCTTAGCACTCCAAGAAATAAGAATAGGTCCCAAGTAAACATAATAGCCAAAGGTTGAGCGATGATCATTAAGGCATCTAGCCTATTTAATATCAAAATAGGCTGAGAGGGTAAGTGTTGGTGACTTTGTGAAGTGTAAGCCATGAGAGATGGTGAACTATAGATATCGAAGGATTCGTTTGACAGTTGTCCAGTGAATATGAGTAGGACAATGTAGGAACTAGAAGACTTTGTTAACAGTAAATTGAATATCAAGACGGATAAATCAAAGATATTGTAGGGCACCAACCATACTTCTTTATTTAGTTGGGTCTAATAGTAGGATCCCATTGTTTTTGGAGACGAATAAGGTGGGAGTCATGGGAGTTAGTATAGGTTTAGATTGGTCAATATTTGTATGAAAAATAAGGTATTTGGTGTATTTAGTTTAGGTGAGGAAAATACCGTTTCGTGTGGTAGTGGTTTCAATTCCAAGGAAGTATTGAAGGGAATCAAGGTCTTTGATGGAGAAGGTATCATGTAAGTTATCAATGAGAGTGGTAATAAATGATTGTGAGGAGCCAATAACTAGGATATCATCCACGTAAATCAAAAGAAAAGTGGTATCGGTGGAAGTGGTGTGAATAAAAAGGGAGGTATCAGATTTGAATTGAGTTAACTGGAGGTCTAGACGTTTTTTACTCAAGCATTGAAACTAGGTACAAGGAGCTTGCTTTAGACCATAAAAAGCTTTATAAAGGTGATAGACATAGTTAGGATTTTGAGGATTACAAAGCCTAGTGGTTGAAATATGTAAAATGGGTCTTGGAGATTTTTATAAAGGAAAGTATTTCTAATTGATGGATGGGACAAGAATTGAAGAGAGCAATGGTGAGAATTATGAGAATGATTTTTGGTTTAATAACATGACTAAAAGGTATTAGTATAGTCAATACCAAGTTATTGATGATAACTTTTTATGATAAGGCAAGCCTTGTAAAGATTTAGTGTCCCATCAGGTTTTCTTTTAGTTCGGAAGACCTATTTTTATCCTACTATATTGGCATTGGTTGGTGATAAGACAAGGTTTCAGGTCTTATTTCCATGGAGAACTTGATGTTCATCAGACATAGCCTCCACCAATAGGAGAATTTTTTGGCTTGTATATAACAAGTGGGATTAGGAGGATCGGGTGAGGAGTTGGTGGTTTGAAATGTAACATAGTTTTGAAAATTTCTTGATTTTCAGGTATTTGTATGAGTGTGGGTTGTCATGGGATTTTGGGTTTGCTTAAATGGTTGGATGGGTAAGGGTGGATGTGGTGATGGTAATTGACAGTGTAATGATGGTTGAGTAGATGATGGATGTCTTTGTAGTGGTAAACGTAAGTTGATTGTAGGAGGTCGGTGTGATAGAGATTGTGGAGTAGTGAGGTCATTGTATGGAAATTGAATTTTAAGGAAATGAACATGTCGAGAGAGATAGATTTTATTTGTTTTAGGATCACGACAATAATAACCTTTATGCTGTTAAAAGTACCCAAGAAAGATGCATGGTTTGAACCTAGGAGTGAGCTTATTAGATCGTGTTGAGGCAAAGAAGGTAAAGCAGGCACATCTAAAAACTCTGAGGTGAGTGAGATTAGGTGTGGTGAGGAACATGACTTCATAAGATAATTTGTGGAGGAGCGCTAGCATAGAAAGAAGATTGATGAGATAGACAGTTATTGAAAACGCTTTAAACCATAATGTTTTTGGCAGGGATGCATGGCGTAGTAGGGCAACACCATTTTTTTGGGGTATATGTGAACCAGAAATTCGGTTGATTATGTCATGAGTAGATGTGTACTGAGCAAAGGGTCCTTTGACAATTTTAGGTGCACCATCTGTTTGAAATACTTTGATGGTTGTGGAAAGCAAGTTTTTATGGGTGGTTTTGAATTGATGAAATTGATCAAGAGCTTATGATTTATAGATTTATGGGTATTTCTATATGAAACGACTATAGTCATCAATAAAAATAATAAAGTATCGATAATCAGAGAAAGATATAGATGGGAAGGGGCCCTAAATATCATAGTAAATAAACTGTAATGGAGTAGTTGATATGTGTGACGACGAAAGAAAAGGGAGTTTAGTACTTTTATCTTGAAGATATGAAATACAAGTTTTTTATTACATAAAGTTTATTAGGGAGATTTTGGAACAAATTAGAGATTGTGGTATGACAGAGATGACCAAATCTTTGATGCTAAATGTCAAAAGGCACTATTTGAGCAGTAAAGGCAATTGGATTGTGAAATGTGCGAGAAATCCACATTGGGTAAAGATTATCGTGGATATTATCCTTGAGAAGTGGTGTCTTAGTTTCTAAATCCTTCACAACATAGCCAAAGGGCTTAAATTTAATTGAATATGAGTTATTAGTGACAAATTAACTACTAGATAGAAGATTGACAGTTGTTTGTGGAATAAGCATAATATTATAAAGATAAAGCGGTTTTGAATGATGGGTGAGTGTTCATGTGCCAACGAAAGTTATAAAAAAAGTATTTACATTACCAACACACACTTTATTTATTCCATTATAGAGTTCTACACGGTCTAGGAGTTGTAGGCCAGATGTTATATGGGCAGAAGCACTAGTGTTAGGAAGCCATTCATTTATACTGCTAGTGGTGAGATTTGAATTGTTTGGTGGATCATTTATGCTCATAGCAGAAAAAGCACTATGAAATTTGTTTGGATCAGGGTATGGATGTACATTTTTGGAGTTGGTGTATCTAAAGTGACAATTAGCAACAATATGTCCTTTTGTAACATATTTGACAAATACGTGGTTTATGGTTGTAGTTGGATCTTGTAGTGGGGTTGGGGTGAAAAGATTGTTGTTAGGTCAAGTGAAATGGTTTATACTGGGCTAGATAAGATAGGGAGTGTGGTTAATGGGCTAGATAGAGGGATAGGTTAGATTGGATTGGATAGGCAAGTGGATTAGAGTGGGTTGGGTTAGGTTGTTGAGTGGTGTGGGCTAGAAAGGAAGGTGGCACAGGCGCGAAGCCCAAAAGAGGGTTTAATTTGGGAAGTTTAAGTGATTAAGGTTAGAGATTTGGTGAATCGAGTGATAGTTCTTCGTGCACCTCATATGGAGTTTCTGCATGTGGTACCGGTAGTGAAGGCGGAATCGAGATCGGGGGAGGCAGGTGCATGATACAATGTTAGTCTCTATTCGTGGAGAAGGAGTTTTGCTTATAGCCTAATGAAGGAAGGTTGGGTCTCGCGATTCTCTATGGCGATGACAAATGCTTCGTAGTCGAGTGGTAGTCCGTTGAGGGCAAAGAGCACGAGGTCTTCATCAGAGATAAGATCTCCAATGACAGTAAGATCTTCTACTGTTGAGGACAAAATGGTAAGGGACTTCGGGATGGGTGAGTTACATTTCTTCATTGTATGGAGCCAACAACACAAGAGTAAGTGATGAGCTATGGTTTGCTACAAGAAATAGGCCTCCAGACGTGTCTAGAGGTTAAGAGTAGTGGTCTAACCGAGAGCCAGAGGTGCAATTGAGGGAGATAGAGTGGCAGTAGGTGCACAGTAGACAAGGCCATCGTATTTATCCCATTGCAGGTGTTTAGATGGTGGTGTGGAGCTGTTTTTGGGCTGGGAGGATAGAGTGTCATTAATGTGGCCAATCAGATCACAGGTACGTAGAATGTTTCAGACTTAATTTCTTTAAACTAGATAATTGGAAGTTTTGAGGATTATTGTGATGAAATTGGTGATGTTCTATAGGGGAAGGCTTGGTGATGGTATTAGATTGGTTTGTGTTAAGCTTAAGGAAGGTTGTTTTGTTGTCTGAGTGTCCCTGAAAGGCGAGATTTGAGGTGTAATGTAGGCAAAATATGTTATGTAAATGTCACAGATAGAGTTGTAAATAGGCTAGAAAAACAAAATTAAGGTGTAATGTAATCAATGTATTAAATACCGTACCGGTACCGGTACCGGTATCAAATTTGTTTTTAAAATGGTACTGCACCGGTACCAGTTAATACCGGTATCATTTCGGATAATTTTTTAAACTTATAAATTAGTTCTTAAATTTTATAAAATTTGTAAAATAGTCTATAAATGTATTATATTGTATAGTTTTAAACTTAACTTTAAACCTAAAAAGATCAAAATACAAAATTTTTCTTTTTAAAAAAAATTAAAAACTTTAAATTTTTTCGATACCGACTGATACTGGCCGATACTGACCGGTATTTAAATCCGGTACGGAATTGAAAAATTCCGTACCAGTTTTTAGCTAGTACTTACTAGTACCTATTGGTACCGATACGATATTGAATACCCTAAATGTGATGCAAAGGAAGTATAAACTAGCTATGGACAAGGAAGAATTAGGTGTGAGTTCCTGATACTATAAAGAGAATAGTATAAAAAGATTTTTGTTGTATATTTTACTAGAGAATTTTAAAACTATTTATATAAATGACAAAGGTATAAACATAGAAATATAATTATACAATGAAAGATTTATAGGTTAAAATTATGTTGCTAAAGTCATGGTGCTTAGATGTTATAACTGAATTAAAGGTAGAATATGTTATGCATTATTATTATCTAATAATTCAATTGGCTTGTGATTATTAAAATTCTTGTTAATTTTATAATTAGTTTTAATATATAGAAATGTATATTGTATCAAATAATTTTAATGACTATGTTTATCATTTAATTTTAATTTATTAATTTCTTAAATAATTAATCAAGAACATAGCATATAAATATCATTTCTATTTAAACTTTTATTCATTATGTACTCAAATTTAATTTTCTATATTATATATTATTTATCTTTTTTTAAAATTATTTAATATATAAATTTTTTTATATTAGATTAAATTTTGATTAGAATTATTATTTATTGAATATAATTAATAAATATAATAGTTTATTTTTATTTCATTAATCCATTTCATTTTTAATGATATTTTTATTTATTTTATAATTTATACTTTTAATCATTTTATATCATATTTATATTAATTTTATAATAATTAATACCAATTTAAACTTTAAATCTCTTCTCTCACTGATTTGATTCTCCCTCTATTTTTAAATATATTGATATATAAAGAGGATAATCTAATTAAAATGTATTATAAGATTTGAACCTTACTTCAAAAAAATACTGGCCTGAATTCAATAGAATCTTCAATATTCAAAATTTTTATAATTATTTAGGGTCGAAATTTTATCAAAATTTGATCCCAAATATTAAGTTTGAATACTTAAATTTAAGTTTAAGGTCAATTAAATTGAATTAGACTTTACACTTGTTAATTTTAGATTGGATTGAATTGGATAAAATTAACTGCTGACGAGAATATTTAAAATTTTTATTAAAATTTAAATTAGAGTCAGTAATTTAATTATAAAATAATTGTTGATAAAGAAATTGTTTATAAAGAAAATGACCAGTCTATTCCAATTCTGCCGAGTCTACTTGTGGGCTTTTACTTACCTTAATTGCTAAGTATGTGTATATATATATATATATATGAAATAATATAATATGTATTTAATATTGGATAGGAACATTTGTAAGAAAAATGTCCACTTCACTCCACTCCTCGCGTTCCTATTGGTCCGATGATGCCATACCTCCAACTCCTTCACTCTCCTATGAAATTTCTTCGCTAATTCCTCCTCTACATCTACTACTATTAGTACTACAGCATCTTCCTTCCGCAGTTATATCTTGCTGTTCTTCTCTCTATCCATTAGATAATTCAAAAGCTTCCTTCTTTTGAGTTCTGCTTCTTCTTTTCCGATGTCTGTTACCGGTGATAATGATTTCGAACTGTCGGAGAACAACGTCCTGGACCTATTCAATTGGGATTATTTCCTGCATGCATCTGATCTCGATGCCCCTTTGGTCTCCGATGGGTTTTCGCCGGAGAATTTGGAGAAAACCACTCCCGATTCTGTAAGTTCTTGGATAGGAGAGGTGGAGAACATTTTGATGAAGGCAGATGAGGGCGGCGAGGGTGAGGGTGGCCGGGATCTGCAGTTGTCGTCTCAGGAGCTTTGCGAGGATTTTTTGGCGGATGTTCTTGTGGATTCTCCTGAGGCTGTTTCCACCGAAAAGATCTCCGGTTGTTCGGATCGTGAGTCTGAAAAGAAGGGAAGTCAGAAAGTGAATGACGATGGAGCAGCCACGGATGATCCCGTGTCGAAGAAAGTCCAAAGGTAGTCAATTTCATATGCTTCTCTTGCAGTTTTTTTTTTTAACTTGGGTATCAATTGTTGTTCTTTGTTATTGAAATCTTTGTTCTTGTTGAGATTTAAAATTATTGTTGTAGTTTTCATTATTCTGGTGGATACTAGAAAGCCCTAACTTATCATGCTCATCACCATTGTTATAAACTGGTAATTGCTCGTTGGTTAGGATAGTTATATGGGTGGTAGTTCTGCAAATTATGCTTAGTCAAACGTGGAATGGAATGAATTCGTGAGGAAACTCACACAATTACAAAGATTAAAAATTTCAGAATCATTCTATTTTTATATGCATGATAAAGTAAATATAATCACTTACGGAAGCCGAATTCTATTCAATCACGAGAATTTGAATATAACTGGGGTGTCTTATGATTATCCAGGAAGTTAAGGAATAGGGATGCTGCGGTAAGATCAAGGCAGAGGAGAAAGATGTATGTGAGGGATTTAGAGTTGAAGAGTAAGTATTTGGAAGCAGAATGCAGGAGGCTTGGGCGTATGCTTGAGTGTTTTGCTGCAGAAAACCAGGCTTTACGACTTAGTTTGCAGAAGGTTGGGACATCTGGTGTTACCTCGACCAAGCAGGAGTCTGCTGTGCTCTTGTTGGGTACGGACCATGTTACCATCTTAGCAATGCTTTATTTTCCTATGTTCATTGTTACTGTTGAACTTGAAATTTTCATATCTCGAGTCATTTAGATCCAAATTGTTAGAACTCTGTGTGAAATCTTACTATGTTGGCAATGCTTTATTTTCGTATGTTCATTGTTACTGTTGTACTTGAAATTTTCATTTCTTGAGTCAGTTTAGATTCAAATTGTTAGAACTCTGTGTGAAATCTTACCATCTTGGCAGTGCTTTATTTTCCTATGTTCATTGTTACTGTTGAACTTGAAATTTTCATATCTCGAGTCATTTTAGATCCAGGTTATCAAAAACTCTCTGTCAAGTCTGTAAAAGTTCCCTGAGTTTGACTCACCACTTAAATGCTACCCTATGGTATCCCATTTGGCTTTTTCCTTGCATGATGTCCTGTAGATACCCCATTTGACAGATCCTTGAGATTTTGTTAAAGAGACAGACTTGGAAAATCGAATTTTGATATGCTGGTTCTAAACTACCAAATGAGTGCAAAAGAATGACTTTTCAAGGAATATGTTGCTACATAAATGCCATGATTGTACATTCTTGTGTGTGTGGGTGTGTGTGTATCTTTGCTAAAGGTACTAAAAAAATCTCATGATAATTTGGTGAATTTTTTTTGCAGAATCCCTGCTGTTGGGTTCCCTGCTTTGGTTCCTGGGCATCATGTGTCTGTTCAGTCTGCCACCATCAACTCCGGTGGCAGTTCCACAAGAAAACGAAGAGGTAGAGAGAGTAGTAGTAAAAAATGTGGAGGAAGCAAGAGGAGCAGGAAGTGAAAATGGAAGAAGCACGTTTTTGTTTATGAACAGTAGGAGATGCAAAGCTTCAAGGACCAGGATCAAAAGTAGCTTCTTTCTTGTTGTCCCCATTATATATATATAGTGGCCTTTATGTAATGCTCCCCTTCCCTCCGTTTGATATGAAGATGCTTTATTTTAATATGAAGTCGCTTTATTTTATAAAATAAACAGAAGAATACTGTTTGATGACTAATCCAATTCCATGTTTGATGATGTGTTGTTGGTAATGAGACCTCATCAGTGCCGTAGAGAACGCGACGAGCACCCACTTTTTTTTTTTTTTCTCCGGTTTATTCAGGGCTTGTTCTGTTAGTTTTTTAATTTTAATTTTTGATTTTTATTTTTTATAAAAATTAAAAAATAATATAAATAATAATATAATATAATATTAAAAATAATATAAAAATTAAAAAATTTTAAATAAATATTAATATAAAAATATAAAAATTACAATTAAAATAAAAATAAAAATTGAATTAAACCGTCCTTAAAATTTCGAAATGATATCGTTTGATTCCTTCTAATACTCATTTCATCGTCAGTTTGTTTGATTGGCTTCTCCCTTTCCTTCAATAATTTAGAGATTAACGAACTGATGTGACCAAACGCCAAAGGCCTACTGTGGCCATAAACCCCGGCCTACTAGTCGCTCC
>JAOXYD010000006.1:116064-135559 GCA_028565735.1 Pinacopodium congolense
AAAGACACAAGAAAATTAAAGAAGTTCTCCTACCCCAAAGTTAGGCTACGTCTCCTTTCCAACTACTTGTTAGATGATTCTATACTAATCAATCAAAATAAGTACAATCTTCTTACAAGGTGAAGAGCAACCTTTACAATCTTACTTTCCAAGGGTGAAGAGTAACCCAACAACAATAATCTTACTTTCTAAAGGTGAAAAGTAACATATCCCAAATCTTTTCAAGGTAAAGAGTAGCCTATACAATTCAAAAATATCCAAAAGATTAATTCCCCCAAATTCAAGTAAGTAAATACACCTTAAAAGGTGTTTCACTTAATGCATAATTAAACTAAGGGATTTAACTTTCAATAAATGATATAAATAAATAATGACAATCTTGAAAGCTTAAACAAACTTAGTATGGTAGAAATTAAGCATTAAAACATGCATATGCTTAAGCAATATGATCAAAATAGGCTAATCACAAATTATGGATAGGTTAAGCACTCTACGAATATCTAGCTCAAAACACAAATATAAGCTCTTAAAAATCAAACCAAAAATACCAAAGCACTCCTAGAATCTTATGTGAACTAGCCACAATAAATTTATCCAGCCAGAACTGATTTATATGATGAAAATTGGGATTGAATGAAGAACATTAAAAACTAGACAGTTTTGATGTTTAAATGAGCTAATGCACACAAATGATGAAGTATCCAACAAAAAATTTGAAACTAAGATTAATCTGACTCCTAAGAATTTAGACAAGCATAAAACAATAATAATAAACACAAAGCAATAGGTTAAGCAAGTTGAAATCGGAATCAAACTCAAACTAGTGAAAACAGGAGATGTCTTGAAGTATATGAAAGTTCTAGCTCAATGATAGCTTAAACAGGTCTCAAAAATTTGAAACAAGGTTCAAACACAATCTAGAGACCTTAGGCAACTTGAAAACTTCAATAACACGATTTTAGAAACATGTTTGATCACCTGAAATCGAGATTCAAGCTAGAACTATCTCAACAAAGATAGTTTTGATAGATAAATGAGTTCTAGCTTTAATCTGATGAAATAACCTTTCTAAAATATAAAAGATGGATCAAATAAACTCTTAAACACTCAAGCAAGATATTAAACACTAAGTTGCATACTTAGAAACACAGATTGACAGAAAAAGATCAAATGAAAATAAGTGCAATGAAAATGTAAAGCCCCAAATTATACCCTAGTTGTAAATACATAATTTACATGTAAATTGGATATTAAAAATTAATGAAAGTGATGTAGGATTGTGGTGTTAAGTTGGTCATAATTTTCTGCATTAGTATCTCTTGAGTATCCCTCACGATTTTTTCAATTGACAAAGTTATACTAATCAAAAAATTTCCAAATATTACAGAATGGTCAATGGGACATTAAGGAACATTTTTCATGTTCAATCCTTCACCAAATTCCGACATTAGGAGACTCGAAATTGGGATGCAACATATTGTCTCCAATTCTAGGTTTAATTGTGAGCAGTTTTGGGAGAAAAATCATAACGTGAGTTATACTTATCCAAATGATCTGATTCTTATTTCAAATTAAAGCTAAGAGATAGGGATACAATGTTTATGTTTCAAGTATTAACCAATTCTAGCTCTAAAAGTTCATAATTAAGTCTTAAGCCACAAGTTAAAATCCATGGGCTCTAGTGGAACAAATGGCATGGAATTGGTATGACATGTGGCTGTCTTCCTTAGAACATGTGTAACCCCTTATATGTGGACATTTTGCAGTACATGGAAGAGCTCTTGACAACATATTTGTATGACAAATGGAGGGTTATGAGGGGGGCATATGTTGGACATATAGAATGACATGTGTGCTACCATGTAGCCATGTGTCAAGTATGCAAGGAGATGAGAAAGGGGGATTACTCCTCTTTGACTTTGTCTCTCTCTACATCTCCGAAATTCCTCCTCCCTCTCAAGTTTTGGCTTTTCTTCTGGCTTGCAAGTGAGTAATTCCAGCTGCATATAAGGTGAGTTAATAAATTCTAAATGAGGTTATGTATGAAGTTAAGTTTGATGTTAAATTGATCCATGTCAAGTAGGTTTTCTCTTCATCACCAAAACTCCAACTTGTTTCCTAAAATTTTCTGAAAATTTTGTAGATGTGTGGAGCTTTTAAACGTGGCTGAAAAGGTAAAGGAATTGTGTGGTATTGATTTGTGTTGATTGCTGAAGAAGGAAGTCTAAAACCAAACATACATGTGTGTCGGAAGGAATTAAAGTGCAGGAAAATTTCTGAAGCTGGGTCATCTGGGTAGGTTTTGGTATTGTGGCCATATCTTGACCTGTACGTATTCAAATTGGATGATTTTAAGTTCTTCTTAAACTAGACACTTTTATCTACAAAACTTATGAAGGAACTGAAATTGGATTTTGTCATTAAGGGTAGTGAAATTGAGTTTGGATACTAGAAGTGATTCTGAAAAATTTTCTACAATTGGTTCATCTTTGTGGACTGTGTTAAGGTACATGTTGGCTACGTTTTTGATCTATGTATATGTCCTATTTTAAGACATTTAGACCTGAATTATTATGTTGAATAATCAGGTGTCATTGATTCAAAATTAGATTGCATATTGGTTAGAATTGAAGTGCCATTTTAGTGATTAAGGTATGGGAAAACTCTGCCCTGACTTGCTTTCAATTAAGCTTTGTTTGGACAGATTATGTAGTGGATTAGAAATGAGATCGATGATGAGTTGTATTGCCTTTTGAAAGGCTGCATTTGTTTATGATGGAGAAAGGTTGTGGAGATGGAGGAACTATAATTGGTTCAGTTTTGATCCTCAAATAGATAGATTGGTTGCGTAGGGTAATGTGACTTTAGAATGAGTTTTATGACTGACTTGGTGACATAAATTGGTTTATGAATTGTCAAGTGTGTCTTGGATGAGTATATGACATGTTATTGCTTGATGAAATGAGTTAAAGGATAATGATTTGCTGACGTTTAAATTCTGAAAAAAATGTAATCCATATAATAATAGCCTTGATATATGTTGTATTGTAGGGAAAATTGCATGACAAGAATTATGTGTAGTGCATGAAATGCATGGATAATTGATGTAAAACATATTATGCTCTCAGGTAGGATTTTAGTTTTGCATGTCCTTACTTAGGAGTTTTGTTTTTTGAAATTAGTTTTACTACTACTTCGTCTAGTTATGAGTAATTAGGCATGCCTATAGGGGTCTAGCATTTGCTACACTGTGATAGTCTCTGATTGACCTCATGTGTTATAGTCTCTGACTGTTCTGATTTGTAGAGCCAAAGGCTCAATGGGCATAATGTGCTAAGCACGACTCATGCCGTTATTGTTACAGACTTTGTCTGTTTGGCGACACTGATGTGTCTAAGGACTATGTCCAACGCATATGGTTAACCTTTCTGTACCCATGCTCATTTGTTATTGAAAGACGAGCAGTCTAACTTGTTATATATGTTATGTGACTTGATTTTCTGAAATTGTTATAATTGAGTTTTGATTAATATGGAATGTCATAGGCCTAGCCTAAGACTGTTTTGATATTGCACATTGCCTATAATGTCATGTTGAGGTATCACTTTCGGTTATACCTCTTTGTACCAGTGATTGATTTCAAATTATGCTTTATGCATTGAGTTATTGAATTGATAATTATATTTATAATATGAGTTGTTTAACGTGGTAAATGATTGCAATTTCTGAATATATCATGACTACATCCTGCAGTCTACGTCCGTGTACTATTTTATTTTTCTCCACTAAGCGAAATGCTTAGCACGGTGCTTTGGCTCCGTGTAGGTGCAGACAGGAGAACATGAAGATGTAGGACTGTTAATACTATAAAGGGCAAGAGTCATGTGTTTTTTTTTTTTTGTAGAACTTGAGATTATTGTGAATTTTTTTTCTACTCTCATTTTGTGCCTATAGTATGAGTGTATATGATTCTGTAAATGGCTTATTTAATTTGGATTATGTTTTTGGTATTTTGTGGATTGTTTATTACTGTATACAAAGTTGTATGTGAACAGCTCTATATTCTCTTAGGGGTACCAGGATGTTACAGTTTTGTTGTAGAAAACCAGGCTTTATAACTTTGTTTGTAGAAGGTTAGGACACCTAGTGTTACATCGGCCAAGTAGAAGTCTGTTGTTCTCTTGTTAGGTAAGGATCATGTTACTATCTTGGCAATTCTTTATTTTCCTATATTCATTGTTATTGTTGAACTTGAAATTTTCATTGATCGAATCAGTTTAGATCCAATTTACCTATAAAAAGTTTAATTCACCGCATCAATATTACCTTATGGTATCCCAGTTGGCCCTTTCCTTGCATGATGTCCTGTATAAACCCCATTTGATAGATCTATGAGATTTTGTTAAAGAGACAAGACAATTAAGAAAAATAAAACATAAATAGTATTGAAATATATTTTTATTGACTACTCAGAATTGACTCCTAAGATCTACAATTACCAAAAAAGGTCCACTACATATGCATTATTAGGCTTTTTGAATTTTAGTCAAGGAAGCCTTTGAAAATTGAACATTTTCACATAGAAGATATAAAACATATATTAGGCATTCTAAGAACATAAAAGCATTTTGCAATTGATTTACCAAAAAATTCTTTCTAAATACATTGAAATTATATTGATATTCGTCTTTTTTTACTTTGAAAATCGAAGTTTTGATACGTTGGTTGTAGAACTACCAAATGAATGCAAAAGAATGAGCATTTTAAGGAATATGTCATTACATGAATGCCGAGATTGTACATTCTTCTGTGTGTCTCATTCTTTGCTGAAAGTACTAAAAAATCTCATGATAATTTGGTGATTTTTTTTTTTTTTGGCAGAATCCCTGCTGTTGGGTTCCCTGCTTTGGTTCCTGGGCATCATGCGTCTGTTCAGTCTGCCACCATCAACTCCGGTGGCAATTCCACAAGAAAACGAAGAGGTAAAGAGAGTAGTAGTAAAAAATGTGGAGGAAGGAAGAGCAAGAGGAGCAGGAAGTGACAATGGAAGGAGTACGTTTTTGTTTATGAACAATAGGAGATGCAAAGCTTCAAGGACCAGGATCAAAACTAGCTTCTTTCTTGTTGTCCCCATTATATATGTATATAGAGTGGCCTTTATGTAATGCTTCAATCCCCTCCCCTCCCCTCCCCTCCCTAAGTTGTTAGGAAGGAATATGATTACGAAGAGTTTTTATTTTATATAATAAACAAAAGAATGTTGTTTGCTAAGTAAGCCAAGTCCATGTTTATTTTCATTTCTCTGTTCTTTTTTGGAATCAATGCTTGAAAATAATACATCTTTTTGTTCTTCTAGTTCTTTGAACAAGCTTTGTGGTAAAAGTCGGTGTTTTAGAAGAAAACAACTGACTAACTAATTCTCTGTGGGTAGGTAAACACGAGTGGTTGTGGTAAGAAGAAGGAAACTAACGGAATCTACCCACAATGACGATGGTTGAATATTATTCTATTTTTATTATTCTAGAAGTAATTAATTAATTAATTACCTTTTATTTATTTATATTCAATCAAAATAAGTAGACTATTAGGTGGGACGTGAGATATGGAATTTAAATAATAAATTATATTATAAATTACAAGAATATCCCTTCTCAGCCAGGCATATTCCCTGCCAACACTCATGATCATAAAGGATGATTGGGTAAAATGAAACCCTAGAGGCCCCCATTGGAAAGTAACAGTACAGTCCACGGGTGGTACGTTACACTTACACAGGTGGTTTTGTTGGTTGTATCGAAAGGTCACTTTTTTCAAACAGATTTCCCTTTTCTTTAAGAAGTAAACCCAACGCCACCAAACCCCTTTGAGCTTCTTAGCTTACTCTCACCACCAAGCCAAACCAAACCAAAGAGAATCGCAGTTTCTATGCCTACTACGCCGTCTCAAATGGTTTCCGATTACGGCGTTCCCAGAGAACTCTCAGATCTTCAAAAGTGCCGATCTTTGTATCAGCCTGAGCTCCCTCCTTGTCTTCAGGTCTCTTCTGCTCCTCATTCCCCCTTATACTTCTCTGGGTTTGTTCAAATCGTCATCTTTTCATTCATTGGGATACCTTTTTTTTCTGATTAGATCTGTCTGAGTGTACGGTGTTCTCTTTTTTCGTTATCTTTAGATCTTCAATTGTGCCCACTTTCTGGTTCGTGATGATTATCTCATTCTGTAATTCCATTCTCAACTTCAAAGTTGACTTCTTTTTCCAATTGGCTTCAATACATGCTAACGTGTACTTCGTTTATTGCCTAACATCAACCTTCTTTCTACTACTACTACACTGTTGGATAAGTTTTTCAAAGTCAAAATCACTGTTCTTTTAACCGTATTTTGTGTTTGGTGCATCTTAGCAAACATCTTGAAGGATTCCTCTGAAATATGTTTCCTTTTTTACTATTTTGATTTTACTTGAATTTGATTGTCTGCTCTGGTTATAAATGATCTCAACCTTGTGCTAAAAACTTGCCCTTCTCCAGGGAACTACTGTGAGAGTGGAATTTGGTGATACCACAGCGGCTGCAGACCTAGCTGATGCTCAAACCATAAGCAGAGCCTTTCCTAACACTTATGGTCAGCCCTTGGCTCATTTTCTTAGGGCTACCTCCAAGGTCCCTGATGCCCAAATAATAACTGAACATCCTCCTATCAGGTGTGTGCTTGGTGACTCTGGCAATCGGTCTTGTCTGGACTGATTCTTGAAGATCACATCATTGTTTGTTGTCTCTCTCTCAACAGGGTGGGAGCAGTCTTTTGTGGGAGACAGTCTCCTGGAGGACATAATGTCATATGGGGTCTTTACCATGCTCTTAAAATCCACAACCCAGGCAATACTCTGCTTGGATTTCTGGGTAAGAAACGTTATAGCTTGTATTTTTGTTTCATATGTACTGTGCAAATTGAATAAAGAAAAAATATTCTTTATTTTGTGTGAACTCTATATATTGCAATTCTTGTCTGTCAACAGGTGGTTCTGAGGGTTTATTTGCGCAGACAACTCTTGAAATCACTGATGAAGTTCTTGCAACCTACAAAAATCAAGGTGGGTGGAAATCCATGATTTTGTACCTAGATCTTTAATTCTCAGTTGGCTATGAAATAAGGCTAAGGTTTTTGTATCGCTGTCAGGTGGATTTGATTTGCTGGGACGCACTCAAGATCAAATAAGAACAACTGAACAAGTTAATGCCGCATTAACCACGTGCAAAGATCTGAAATTGGATGGCCTTGTCATAATCGGAGGTAAATATATATTTTTAAGAAAGGGAAGCTCAGTACGCATGGGGCTGTTACTGACAGTGGAGGTTTGGTATTTTTGTAGGGGTTACATCAAATACAGATGCGGCTCAGCTAGCTGAAACATTTGCTGTGGCAAAATGCCCAACAAAGGTGTAGCTCATGTGCTTTTTGAATTAAGTTTTTAGTAAAGCATTTTGATTTCTCAAGTTCTCTTGCAATTGTGTGCCTTTGAACCTCTGATAATTCCTTTGAACATGTTCTTTTGATACCTCAATTTGCTGATTTCATCGGTTGAATCTGTTAGGTGGTTGGCGTTCCTGTTACTCTCTATGGTGATTTGAAGAATCAATTTGTTGAAACAAATGTTGGGTTTGATACAATATGCAAGGTACTTATGACAGGAATTTTGCTGTTCTATCTATCTAATTGTTTGTGAGACATATCAGTGGCAATCACAACAAATAAAGATATTATGTGGATAGAATTTTCATTCTTCATGGTTCAAAAATGATCTCCTATTGTGGGTCCTGTACCCTCCTTTCTTTTCATGCAGTTCATATGAGTTTAGAGGAAATGTTGATCTCTCATGTTTCCTTTTATGCAGGTCAATTCCCAACTTATTAGCAATGTCTGTATTGATGCTCTCTCTGCGGAGAAGGTAATCATACTTTAACTTTGATCCCTACATGATTTCATTTTAGCAATTAACTTTTGCATTCCTTGTACTTTTAAATTTCTGAAATCATGGTGATGGAATAGTGGACATCAGCTTAATGCAATCAGTCATGAAGTATGACTTCTCTTAGTGGTTTAGGAAGCTATGCTTTCATGCTTGAATATTAGAGAAACAATAGAAGAAAAAGTTTTATGTGCATGTATCATTTATTTGTCTTATTCCTGGACTGAAATTTTGACTTCATTCCTTTTGTAGTATTATTACTTTATCCGGCTAATGGGCCGAAGGGCATCACATGTTGCTCTAGAATGCACGCTCCAGTCTCATCCTAATATGGTTAGCTGTTCCTTTCAATTACTTTTCCAGCTTCATATGGTGTCATAATGCCAAAGATGCTAAATATACTGAATCTGCTTTCTGCAGGTAATTCTCGGTGAGGAGGTAGCTGCATCAAAGCTCACCCTATTTGACATCACAAAACAAATTTGCGATGCAGTCCAAGCTAGAGCACAACAAGGTCTTACAAAAATAACTTATATCCTGTCACTTCTGTGATATTCTACCTTGGGAAAAGGATTACTTTTGTAATTAGTTGCATGTTGTGAAACAAAACTGTTCTGAAGGTTTACTGGTTAATATCCCATTCAACCAGAATTTGATGGTAACAATGCTATTAGATACCCGTTTACCATGCCTTCAACTACTCCGGGGCTAAAAGCTTATGGATCCATTACTGATAGTTGTTTGTTTGGATAGTCATTTGTGATGTTTAACTATTACACTTTACGAACTTGTCTTGATCTATTGTTGTTATCTGACAAAGATTAGTGTTCTGCCAGATAAAAACCATGGAGTCATTCTATTGCCAGAGGGTTTGATAGAAAGCATTCCGGAGGTGTATGCTCTTTTGAAGGTAAATTTTCTTGTTTTCTCTCATACACGATCTGTAACCTGGTAGTCACTTATTTTCCATGCCTAAAGTTAAGGCTTCTGGAAATGATAATAATCGGAGATTTTGAAACTTTCAGGAAATACATCGTTTGCTCAAGCAAGGTGTTAGTCCCGATAAAATCTCATTGCAGCTTTCACCATGGGCATCGGCTTTATTTGAATTTTTGCCACCCTTCATCAAGAAACAGGTTTGATTTTCCAATAAAGATTTAACATCGAAAGATATACGTCACTTTATGTTGATAGGTTCAGTTTGCCTGAGTTCCAACTTTTTCTGTGCAGCTGCTTCTTTACCCTGAATCAGATGATTCGGCCCAGTTATCTCAGGTATGCAGTGCAAGATATCTATGAGAAAGAACTGTTAAATATCATGGATCTGGATTTAATTTTCTTACCTTACTCTCCAGATTGAGACAGAGAAATTGCTAGCACATCTTGTGGAGACAGAAATGAACAGGCGTTTGGTAAGCCGGATATTATCATCATTCTTATCTGGTCACATTTGCATGCCAGTAAGACCTAGATAGCTAAGTCGCTTATGTACCAACAAATAATTTATTGAGTCATTTATAGTATTGTATTACTTTGAAAAATAATTTAGGATCTAATCTGATATGTTATTTTAATTAGCTCTTGTTTCAACCATTTGGATTGTTCTGTTGTTGTACAAGTTTCTACCGAATCATAAGCTAATTGCTTCTTTGCTGTTGGTGATTTGTTCAGAAAGAAGGCGTATACAAGGGGAAGAAATTCAATGCTATTTGCCACTTTTTTGGTTATCAGGCTAGGGGATCACTACCGTCAAAGTTTGACTGCGACTATGCTTTTGTAAGTTACTGACAGGAGTAGGCTGTAATCTTTTGGTTACTGTATAACATTCATGTCATTTACTTATTGTGGAACTACAAATCTGCAGGTCCTTGGGCATATTTGTTACCATATTTTAGCAGCAGGTTTGAATGGATATATGGCTACTGTAACAAACTTGAAGAACCCTGTGAACAAATGGCGCTGTGGTGCTGCTCCATTTACAGTTAGGTTTTCATTTTGTTTTTTTTTTCTACTTTCTACATTCTGAAAGGCCTTTTGTCTCTTCTTGACTAATTTTTCCGTGATTATTTTTTCCTGTGACAGATTGTTTGACTTCTGTTTGTTGTGTATACAGGCAATGATGACTGTCAAGCGATGGGCCCAAAGTCCAGGTGCTTCTTCAATTGGAAAACCTGCAATCCATACAGCTAGTGTGGATTTGAAAGGCAAAGCATATGAGTATGACCCCTTCTCTTAAACTAAACTGAAAGTATAATATTAACTGTACCTATTACTATACCTGATCCACATGATACATAAGGTTCAGATACTGATTTTGGATATTGGGTGACTGAACTATATTCAGTAAAGTTCTAACAACAGTAGGTTTTGCTAAGCAACAACTATACTGAAAAAAGTGACAGCTTCTCAGTAATTTCCTGTATGGTTTTAATTGCAGGCTGCTAAGGCAAAATGCCCCAAAGTTTTTGATGGATGATGTGTACAGAAATCCTGGTCCCCTTCAGTTTGATGGTCCTGGTGCTGATGCTAAGCCTGTGACACTGTGTCTTGAAGATCAGGACTACATGGGACGGATCAAGGAACTACAGGAATACCTTGAAAAGGTGCCTGCCCCTCTTTCATCTTCTCTTTTCTGCTTGGGATTCCAGAGCAGAATTACTTCATAACGCTTCTTAAGTTTTACATTGCTCGAGTGTTTCTTCTTCTATGATTTCCAGGTACGAGCTATAGTTAAACCAGGATGTTCTCAGGAAGTTCTGAAAGCTGCTTTGAGTGTCATGGCATCAGTTACTGAAGTTCTTTCTGCAATGTCCTCCACGCAATCCAACCATCAGACATGCCTTTAGAATTACAACCTCGTTCTTCTTTTTTTTCCTTTTTCTGAGTTACTTTTATCCGATGTATGGCTTGAGAAATACATACATACCCTTTGACATGGGTCTTATTTCCCTTCATTTATAACCAGAAACAATAGGTGCAATTCAGCTGTTCCTGGCACCTTTTTTTCCTTTTATGAGTCTCTTCATCTTAAGTGAAGATAATAACAGGAGGGTTGTGTATCAAGTTTTTACTAATATAAAGTTTTTTGTTTATGGTGATCTACCATTACTATTGTAAGCAGTTTTAAACACTTTGACAAAAAGTCGTAGAACATGTGCATTCAGGAATTTGAGAGTTTCAAATATTTGAAGGAACAAGAAACGACTCTCTTCTGCTAACATCATGTGAATTTGAGCAAGAGATTGCAGTCCTCGGAAGCATGGATTCTGTTTCTTGTTTGCATGAACCCACATTTCCAATTAAGGATAATGTTCTTCTTCTATCTGTTTTGTAGGATCAAGATCAAAATTGAATTGGAACGCAGGATATAAAAATTTCCTCTTTTGCAGTACAAGAATTTCCAATGATACATTCTAATTTCTGAAATGACTTTATTCTTACATCTAATGTATTGGAAAGTCTTGCTATTTTAGGATATATTCATGTAACTAACCACATGAAGAGTGTAGACCAAAGAGTAAGTGAAATCGAAGCTAATGCATAAGTCCATAGCATTATGACTGAGCATTCAGTCTCTCCTGCTCCAAATAGTTGACTTATGGTACCTGCAAAATCATCATCATAAATCTATCTTAACATGGAACTATGTAAAGAGATTTTGCACAAAACAAGAGTATGAAGAGCTAGAAGGGCAAGTGATGCAGTAAATTTTAAGGAAAACACTGAATTTAGATATTCAGGTTTGAGGAAAATAAGGTACCTAAATTCATAGCAGGTGGAACTGCAAACTGAAGTAGAAGAATGAACTGATACAGAGGATTATGGGGTACGAATCCTAAATTAATTGCTCCTTTGACAATGAATATGCCTGTGAGAGGTAAGGCTATATACCGGACAACTACAATCCCAAAGATTAAAGATTTTTGGACGCCTGATCCCTGCAAACCTGAGACCAAATCCAATTTCAACCATCAATTTCTTACCGTCCAATTCAGCAATGAACTTCCTGTAGTTAGAAAGAATGAGCCTTGGATAAATTATCACCTTTCAATAAGTTTCCCCCTAGAATCAAGGTCAGAGTTGGGATGGCTCCATCTCTGTGTTCAAACCGAAAACAACAAGACTAAAGTTAAAATCTTTGGTGAAATGAAACTCCAAGATAAAAGAAGCAATTTGCAGACAAGAAGTGTAATTCATGGCAAGGATAGAAGACTAGTCAGATGGAGCATATACATAGATTTAATACCCAATCAAGGAAGCAGAGTCATGAATGACATGTAGAGGAGCATTATTTCCAATCATTAACTCTCGGATCTGTGGTACCAGTCCAACGAAAAATCCAACAACCTGCAACAAATGTAAATTTCATTTTGGCAAGTTGTAATTCATGCTCTGTAGATATTAGAAGCAGGAAGGGGGGACAAGCACATTTGGAGAATGCAGTACAACAGAGAGTTTTAGGCTGCGGGAAGATGAGTCAATCATGAAAAGGATTCAATCAAATGGTAAATGCAGTATGAGTAAAAAATTTTCTTCTCTACTTGTGACATACATAAAAAGTTGATGTCTTTAAGAAGATCAGTGAAGAAACATTTGTTAAATGAGTAAGCAGTCATACCACTGCAATGGTGGAAGGTGCAAACAAAGACTTCCAATTAGTATTTGCCATCACAGTAATTAAGCGTTGCTTCATTTGCTCCAAAACTTTCATCTGTGCCAGGATTCAAAAGGTCAATCTTACAGCGACTGGATACGATTTTTGTATTTTAGGGAGTGATGCAAATAATTTCTCAGGATACTAGAAAATGTGATCAATTCATAAACTTGGTATAGGACGTAGACCATGGCCAAATTCCAGCGATGACACTATACCTCAGATCTGCCATCAGCTCTCATGATGGGCAATGCTTGTTGATGTGCATGGTCTAAAGATGCAGAAATTTCCTTTGAAGAAAGCAATGGCTCTGTGCAATTCTCCAATTCAGACAATGAGTTTTCTACTGAAGATATACATATATCTCTGGATTTGTCAGCAATCTTAGCAGCAGAAGCCCTCATAATATTGTACGCATAAGACCATAAATACATTGCTCCAATCTGCAGAATTGCATCATTCACTTTCAAATTCGTCTCAGAATCCAAGAATGTAACACAATGTGCCACGCTTATTCTATGGTTCAAGAAACTATTATATTAATGAGAATCTTAGGAATGGAAGTGGCACGTAGCTGATGATGAAAGTTTCTTGTTTTGAGTTGAATCAAATGAAATCAGAACATACCGCCATCGAAAGTGAAATGTAAGCTAATCCATATGATTGACAGATATCAGGAGAACCAAATGGGCTTGCTTTCTCTTTGCATACTGCTGGGATCATAATAAGAAACATGTTACCCAAATTCCCTGCAAAAATTAACTCATTGTTCAAATAACAGTACTTAAATATCTGTTGACAAGTTACTTGACAATACAAAAGGAGAAAAGATTTAGTGACACAATCATATAATATTTAGGATGAAATGGAAATTCAGCAATATGAAAAAAGAAGGAAGGGGACAGGGAAAAAATCAATTTATTGGAGAAGAAAATAATTTTTTAGAAACTTAATTAGGCCCAAAAAATCTCATCCTTTAGTCACCCTAGTGAATCTGAATTCCAAATACTTACTAGCTACAGGGTTTGAAGTGAGGGCAGTACAATTACCATGTCTCTAGGAGCTCAACTATATGGCAGAAGCATCTTTTAGCTTAAGCAAGGTTGACCAAATTTGAATTTTACCAAAGTTTTGTACAATAAAACAAAGCAAATTTCTAACATCCTAGCCTTGAGAGTTGTGATCCTCTTCTACTTAAGTTAATGAACTCAACTAACCCTTCCAGCCATTAGTATTTGGCACAAAATATGCTGTTTCACTTGTTTACTTCATTAAAACCAAAGCCTATGCAACTAATCAGAACCCCTGCAAACAACTTCAAGATGTTTTAGGCCATATTTTACCCAAAAATCACCAATTCCCATTCAGGTTGGAATGTACTGATCCAGTTGATAATTACTAATCACAAAATCTAGATCCCAAGAGGAAAATAAGAACTGACATATAGAATCTGTAGTAGGATTCCAACTCTATATCGTCATTCATTGTCCTTACATCAGACCATAAAATAATCCTTATAACACTCATAAATATGTAAAAACCTATAGTTAGGCTGTGGTTCAATGGAAGAAAATGAAGCAATATTTTAAAAGTGATAGTATTAGTTGTTGCAGAAGAAAGAGGAAGAGTGACACAAGTTGTACAGAAGGTATCTTAGAATTAAGATTATGCATTTACCTGCAGAACAACAACCAATCACGAGTCCCCGAAGATGGGAAGGAGGCCTAGTGCACTGGATGACAACCCACCCTAATATAGAACCAACCACAAATGTGATAAGGATATTGAATGGCATGAACCACCTATGTAAGACAAGTAAAACAGAATTAACAAAATTGCCTTCATCAATAAGTAATAGTTCGTCATTGAAATGAACATGTAAAACACCAAAATTTATCAGAACTTGACTCACAGCTGCTTCAAGCTGTCTAATGTAATTGTTGATGCAAGCTTTGAGGCCACCAGGGCTGGATTGAACACGTAAAACACCACCTGTTCACAGACCACACACTCTTTAACCTACCTAACACTGAAAACTTGCAAATTTAGATGAAAGAAAAATGAAAACTTACATTATTTATATGCTTCCTGGCGTCCTCCCCTAATATATTGACCTTATCTAGAGCAAGATAAGAGCCAAGTGCTGTTATTAACAACACTTTCAGGACAGGTATTGAAGAAGCAATGAAGAGATCCAAAATCCTCATCTTTGAATTTCCTTCAGCATAAACCCCCTCCTGGCTATATCAGTACTGGTGATGATCTAGCAGTCCCACTTCAGAATTTAAAATATTCAGGCACGTAACTCATAAGAAACATGTGACACCATAACATAAGCAGAACAAAAAACACAGCAGGCAGTTACTCAGACAAGGATTGTATGATAAATGGCTCAAACAGCTATACTCAAGAAGGCGAAAGAAGGGAAGTTGTTATTGAAAAGCAGAATCTTGAAGCAACTATAACTCCTACAGCGGTTTCCAGATTCATGTGGTCACATGACATGTTCCATGTAAAGTCAAACTGTTTCGGCATACAAAGTAGTAACCCAACTCAGCTTCCTTAGGTTGTCCTTTCCACCGATTGTTTCAAGTTGCGTCAAAATACATGTATGGACCCAACTACGCATTTATGCAAGCAGGACATTTACATTCAGAGATTTAAAAAAGTTTTTTTTTTTTTTTTTTTGGTTGAGCAGATATCAGCGATCCCGAGGATTATCATTATCCATTGTCGTTTTCAACTTCTACTTTCCTACGAAATTAAAAAGATATTGTCTTGAAGTAGACTTTTGTACTTTTGTTGGTATTTGTTTGTCTGCTTCCATTGGAATAGGACTGGGAGCGTAGGGCTTGTAATAATGTTAGGAAGTTGTAAGGAAAGTGGAGAATTCGTCGTGTTGAACTTCTCTTCTTCTTCCTCCACTAAACAAAAACAACATTCAAGTTCCAAGCTGACAACCTGAAATAAATAATGGCTCCATGACTACAGACAAGGCTGGTCCACCAGAAAGCACAAAATGCAACGTGCGAAACCCCATGGAAGCTGAATGCATGGGCCCGCACAAGTTTAGAGCATGTGATAGATAGATACATGAAAAAGGGCAAGTTGGTAAGAAAGCAGGAAGTTCAGTCCCAGCGAATTATTATGGTAAAAGAAAAACTTGTAATATGACTGAAGCCAGGCGTTGGATTTCCATTGCATTGCCATTTCCATGGCTGGAACGGTACTTTCTGGGTATGTAGTAGTATGGGGTTTGGACTGAGAAGAAGAGCTTTGAAATAGAGTTGTTTCAAGACTCTCTCATTCTCTCTTTTTTTTCCTTTCTCTGCACCATCTTCTCTAACTACAACCGCCACCGCAACCGGCAAGTTACGTCCTTTATGTTTTCTCTAATGTTAGGCTTTCATTTACTTGCCTTTTTAAACCAGCATTTGTCTTATTTTGAATGGATTGAACACTTGGGTTCTTGTTTTCAACTGAGATTACTTGTCTCCTTTCTGCTTGGAAAAATTTATCGTCCAATTGTTTCGGAAAATATGGAAGAAGAACAAATATTAAAAAATAACAGTGCTTGCTGTATTCATAACTTTTGTCCAGATTTGGATGATGACATTGACCCAAGTTAGCAGATGGGTAAGGCTGATGAATCTGGAACTTCAGAGAGCGAGCGACATTCATGAAGGAGCTTGAAAATTTCTACAGGGAAGTATGTTTGATTTTTTAGTTCACTTTGGTAAGCAGTCAATCTCTGCTTGCTTGTATTTGTGGGGCTAATTTCTTTGTCCTTTGTTTTTTAAATGGGAGATGGGTTATGGAGAGTCTTATCACATTGGGTGGATATAAAGTGGTATATGATGCATTTCTGTCTTTATTCATACTATTATGCATCTTGTTAGTCTAATATAAACTCTACTATTTTTTTACTTGCTTTCTCCACTTCATCTTTGTTGTCTTCTTGTGCTTTATGACATTAACTACATGAAATATGAAGTACTAATTGACATCAAAAGATGACAGAAAGTAAGGGTTTATTTGATCGTCCTGTAGCGAGATACTTAAAGTTCTTTGCTTTATTTGATTGTCTCCCCACAAATCAAATAAAGCAAAGAACTTAAAGGGTTTATTTTACTGTGCATGTTGGTTACATACGTGTGTATGCACTTTTCATATGAGATGCTTATAATTTTAGTACATTATTATTCTTCTTGATAGATACTTCCTGTGTATTATGTATGTAGATCAGCATTTGATTGAATTTCCTTATGAACAACTTTTTTATAAATCATTTGAAAAATGTATGTTACTCTGTCTCGCAGGAGTTGTACAACTGTTCTTAGATATTTCATATTTTCTATGAGAAAGTATTACTTCTTTAGTTCTAAAGATGCTAATTTGGAAGTTGGATTATCACTAATTGATCTTATGTTAAATAGTGATGACTGGAGTTTTCATGCACATGAGATGCTAATAAGAAGGTTTTGTGCACATAACATTTCCACCTGGCTCTCATTACCAAAAGAACTCTACAACTATTGTTCCTTGTTATAGTGTGACAGTTCGATCGACTGAGATGCAAGGTTCAAAAGTAGAGACCTGAAATCTCATAGAAGACTCTCCACACATCTAGACCTATAATTAACTTCTTAATTGGTCTAGCAATTAATGGTGATAAGTGGGGGTAGGTGTTAGAACATTCTAAAGATTCATTGTAACCGTTAAATCGAATAGATCATCACTATCTATTAAGGAGGTGGAGGGTTATATAAGGGGGTAAGGGTCTTCACTTGTAAAGCATCTCATACCTCATTTCTCTCATATGTATTCTCTCTCTAAGTGTATAGCTTTCTTTGATTAAAGTAATAAAGAGAGATCTCCAAGTTCTTCAAGCTACCTGTGTTCTTTTTGTCATCTTTTATATATCATATAGCTTCCGTCAAGTATCCGATCAAAGTACTCTTAAGAAGTACTTGTGAGAGACTGAACTAGCATTCAAACTGAGGTAGGTGATCCCAAATCGTGGAGTTTGCTAGTGTCGCACCAATCTTCGGTAGAAAAAGTCCGATCTCGTGACAGTTGGTATCAGAAGCTAGCGTTAGTGAGAGTGCCAAGTGTTTCGAAACAAGTAAGTCATTCACTTAAACTTTACTTATGTTGCTTGAAAGATGGTCGGTGCAAGAAGTGAGACTACCCACATTGAGGTAGCTTCTAAGCAAGTTACTCGTGGGAGATCCAAGTCAAGGGAAGCCTTAATAGACATTGATGGTAGGATAGCAAGAGCTGAACTTGTCGTAGCCGAGAGATAAGAGAAGTTCAAGGAGCATGAACACCGCATAGAGGAAATCGAAAACGAACATGAGAAAGTTCTTGAGGAAATGCAAGGTGCCTTGAACCAAGCCTTCTCAAAGTGTCTAAACCAAGTGAAGGCCTTGAAAGGAGAAGTCCACTCAGAGCTTATATTCATGAAGGAGGAGCTCGAGCAGGTTTCTAACGAGTTGAAGGAGACCATAAATGAGCTTGTGATATGCAAGAAGGCAATCACTCAAGAGGGAAGCATTGCCGTCTCGACAGTAGTCACCAATTCTTTGAGGATGAATATTCCGAAGCTCAAGATGTTCAAAGGACAAAGGAATGCGAAGGAGGTGGACAACTTTCTATGGAGATTGGAGCGGTACTTTAAGGCATTCGATGTTGTAGAGGACACCGTTATGATCAATCGTGTAACATTCTTCCTCAAAGACATCGCAATGATATGGTGGAGGAGGAGATACGTGGATATCGAGAGAGGGACATGCTCCATCAATACATGGACCAAGTTTAAGAGAGAACTCAAGAGACAATTCTATCCCGAAAATGTCGAGGAGGAGGCGAGAGCTAAGCTGAGGCACCTCCACTAAAATGGAAGCATAAGGGATTACATGAATGAGTTCTCCGAAGTACTCTTGGAGATCCCGGACTACCCCGATAAAGAGGCCTTGTTTACATTCAAGGACAGTCTCTAAAATCGGTTAAAGATGGAAATACAATGTCATGGTGCACAAAACCTTCTTAGTGTCATTGCTATTGCCATTGTCGAATCCCTCATCGACTTTCAGAAGTCTGAGAAGCCTAAGTCCCACAAAGATGAAGGCAATAAGAAGAAGAATGGGGGAGACTACCCGCACAGTAAGGAAAAATTCCTTAAGCATTACAAACATAAGAAGGGCAAGAGTATCGAGGGAGACTAAAGTAAGGAAAAGTCTCAACCTAAATGTTTCCTTTGTGATGGTCCTCACATGATAAGAGATTACCCGAAGAAGAACAAGCTCTCAGCAATGTTCGAGAATAAGGAAGAGATAAGCCAACCTGAAGAGGAGAGGATGTGTTCCTTATAACTCCTCAATGCCATCAAGAAGATGTCGAAATCCGAGAAGAAAGGTCGTTTGTTCGTGGAGACCAAAGTATGAGGCCAAGCGGTAAAAGCATTGGTGACACGGGAGCTACCAATAACTTCATTCATGTAGACGAAGCAAACTGGCTAAGCATCAAGTATTGTGGCGAGGAAGGGTGGATTAAGGCTGTGAACTTCAATCCTACTTCCATATATGTGAGTGCCCGAAATGTGAAGATATGCCTTGGTGATTGTTGTGGTTTCATTAACCTTACAGTTGTTTCGATAGATGATTATCCATTAGTGCTCGGTATAGAGTTCTTCAATAGCATGAAGGTGATGCCAGTCCCATTTGCTAATGCCTTTTGTACCTTGGAGGAAGGCAAGATGACTATGGTCAAGCTATTAGGGAGACAAGTATTCCAGCCAAGTGTGTTTTGGCCATCCAACAATTTGAGGGAAAGTCACCTGGCTTGCCGAAACTTCCACCAAGGGGGACGGTAGA
>JAOXYD010000006.1:135659-149338 GCA_028565735.1 Pinacopodium congolense
AAATATTTAATTTGAAAAATTAAAAAATTAAAAATAGAAAAAATAAAGAAGAAAAAATTAATAATAATAATAATAATAATAATAATAATAATTTTTTTATTCCTTTATCATTCTAAATTTATATTTTCAAACTAAATACTGGTATAGAAATTTTTTAATAATAAACTAAACAAAATCATATCTATTTCATTTTATTCTTCATTTATTCTACTATTAAAAAATATAGCTATTCTATTTCTTATTTATTTCATTCTTTAAACTAAAACATACAATTGATATTTGTATTCAACTGCTTTAACTACTTGTTGTGTCTGATGTTTCGGTATATTCCCTATTTAGTGTCTTTCTTTTTTAGCTTTTCTCTTATCTATTGATTTTCAGTTCTTTCCCTCTCCCTCCCCCTCTCTCTCTCCCTCTCACTCATCCTTTAGTTCTTTGTGCAGATTAATGCCCACCAAACACCAGCGTCAGGGTCTGGTAGGGAAAGAAGAGTTGTTGCAACTCGTGCTATGCAAAAGGTTGGCAGCTCAGCATATTCTTGGACATGGTGAGATAAGTGAGCCTATTTTTAAGGTTGAAACTCTCAACACTAGCCACTCTGCCCTTTTTTCTCTTTCAAATATTGAGGCTAGAACAATGCCTTCTATTTTTATTTTGGTCAGGACAAGAATTTAAGTTACTGCAACAAAGCGTGAAAAAACCTCTGAAAAACATTGGTAGACAACCTTATGAGTACATTTAAAGATTTCTCTGGCTAGCATCTTATTGTTGCCAAGTCTTGTTCTTTCCTTTTGGTTGAGTGAATAAGGCATACGCAAACAGAGGACAAGTAACATGGATCCAGCTGGAACTAATGAAGCTTCCATACATCTATGTTTTGAAGTGATTCAGCAGGCTTGTTTTGTGAATGATTCTATTTAAGGATTGTAATTTGTGTTTAGGCAGTAACTGAAAATGTTATATTGTGTAAATAGGTAAGAACTGATACATAGATTCTATTATCTGCCATTTATATGTTGTTATCATCCTTGGAAAAAGAAAATCTTTGATAAACCTCACCATTGCAAGCCTAAACATAATTTTACAACTTCTGTAACTAGACTGGTTGTGGAGATTGTTGGTACTGGACTTCCTGCCGACTGGTTAAAGCTTAACGTGCATGGAACTTTTGAGCGCCCGATGTCTGTTTTCTTAATAATCTCTCTTTCCCCAGCCTATACTGATCCTGTAGTTATTTATTTGTGAATCTTTGCGCTCAGAAAGATTGCTGCGAGGTATATGCTTCGGTTCCCAGGCTTCTGAGAGAGGAGGTTAGAAATCCCCTTGAAATCTTTTAGTTTATTTCTTCCGCTTTGTGGAGAATTTGCTACATTACTGTTTAGTATAATGAAATGATTCACTTGTGTTTTACTGTGTTCAGCTTTGAATTTGAAAAAGAAACTGTACATAGTTTAAGTTACACTAAAACTGAACTTGTACCTTTGAATTCAATTAGCAGAACATATGGAGTTACTGTAATTTGACATGAAAATGGTTGTCAGTTGAATTCTTGAATACCCTATGAAAAACACCTTCTCACTGGTTTGTGTGAGTGAGTATTTTTGGATCATTGCATGGTGTCTCATGCATTTTCTAGATGTAGTCTCTTAAGATCAAATATTATTGTACTTCAACTGAAGCTCTAAAATGTTTCTTGACAGCATCTCTTGACTGCTTATGTTCTGAGCTAGTGATCTTCATCTTTTACACTATCACCTTCTGGTTGATTCAGGTGCGAGTTCAATCGGATCCTGTCACCATTTGGTGGATTCAGGTGCGAGTTCGATCGGATCCTGCAGGACTTTTGATTATAACAGGTCAACCTCAGCAGCCTGATAATCCCTGGGTATGACACCCTTTAAAAAGGTACATCCAGGTCTTTTTAAATTGTTACAGGACTCTCCATAGCTAATGCTAACTAACTTTCCATGCTTGAAAACCCAATGAGGCTATATATATGCAGGCTACCAAAGGTCTTTGTCATGTTCTTTTGATATCAGAGAGCCATATCATTATATTCTTTTCATATTAAAGATGTTGCTGTCTAGTAATATGTGATTCACTTTGTTTCTGGACCTTGGAAAATATTCCTGATATCTTTGTTTGGCCTTGCAAGCAGGTGGTAGCCTTACCTTCCAGGATTGATCCTTTCTATACATCTGCTAGTTTTAATCTACACGGTTGGCTCCATGTACATTGTCATGCCAAGAGCTCCTCCAAGCATGAAATAGAAGAATGCATTAATCTCGTATCAAATAAACAAATGAAAGTCTTAGAACTTATAAATATGAGCGCTAGAGAAAGAGTAATGATTCCGTGACAACTTGTGCATCCTTGAAGCAATTATCAGGATGACATTCTTTTATCAATCAAATACCATCAGTTTCCAAGAGTAGAATATTAGAAGCCAAGTTCTTGATGGTGGAAACTGAAACAGTTTTGGGTCCTCCCAACATGTGAAAATAGCTTTAAACACTAGGCTTTTTAGAAACCAAATGATTCTTTGCAGTATGACTGTTTTTTCAACTTAGAGAGCAAAGAATATTGAAAGAGACCAACTTGTATCATGAATATTTACTTAAAAGAAACTCAGGTTAAATCAATGCTAGTTCTTGGTGTTTTCTTTTTGGATTTTAGTTTATCCATACTAAAATAATATGAATGAGACTTCAATATCTAACAACTCTTTAATGTATAAGAGAAAGTACAAATATTCCTTGAATGAATATTACGGGTTGTAGTATTGAAGAATAATTTATTATTATTATTCAAAGAGCATATTTTGTTTCATAAAAAGGATAACCCTATCTAACTTTCCAGCACTAAAATATGAAAATTCATTACTCCAATCATGACAGGAATGTCGTTTAGTTAGCCTGTATTTATTTGAACAGCTTGAATTAATCTTATCTTTCTTTGATAAGAAGCAATCCGAATGAATTTCAGTGGGATCCAAGGATACCATGGATTCATCCATAGGATCCCAACTGCTGTTTTTCTTCTTAGTCTAATCAGAAAACTCGATTTGGATGCAAATGGATTGTTGCTGGAATACCAAAACAATGGACGGAAATTTCTACTGCTGCCGCAACCGTTTAAGAATTTAGTCGTGGGCTCTGCATGAATGGAATAATAAAGCCACAGAAGATCCGTACGCCTTTAGCTATCTTCTCACTTCTATCAAGTGCAGTGAATAAAATCAGTGTGCTATGAAATCAGTGTAGAAGAAATGGCTTGATCCCAAAAAAATTTGCCTCAATTTGGTACCATTCATGAATGTAATGATAAACAACTCGTCTGGTCGGCCGGTGAAATGATGTCGGATAAACTTTAACGTCGAGAGGAAGGAGCTTGAATCATCATTCCTTAAATTGATAGAGAGAGAGGATAGAGCTTTTGGTTTGTTTATATTGTCAAAGAGTTGAACAAGAAAAATAAAAGACGACGAATTGATAAGGTCCTATAAGAACAAGATTAGTCGGAACAAGTTGATAAGATCCTCCTTTTTCTTTTTTCCCCGTGTGAGAGAGTGTTATGCAAGTTCAGGATTACTATATATGAGGTTTTGAAACTTTCCTCAAGAAAATGATTTGAAGAACTTCAAACAAGTAGAAAAAAATACATGTTGTACCAGAGTTGAATGCTTCAAAAACATTACAGTTCAAAACTTATAAGATATTCCTTCCATGCACGACAAACAAATAATAATAGAATTAACAAAGGGAAGAAGAAGAAGAAGATGATGATGATGATGATGATCTAAGATTTGTCATGTAAGCAACTGTAGATGATTACTTGAGTTCAGTGTGCATTAATATGATAAATGAAATCCAAAGTTACATGTGTAATCAAATAGACCCAGAGAAGCAATTCTATAGTTCTAAACTTCTAATTAACAATAGAGTTTAGTGTGTATTAATATAATGAATGATATCCAAAGTTACATGTGTAATCAAATAGAACCAGAGAAGCAATTCTATAGTTCTAACTGAAACCCACAAATCCCTTCTTTCCATTGTTCATTTTCCATTATCTCAAGTTCCAAAAACTCGATACTTCCAACATGTCTAATCCCATTTTCTTACACTACCATCCCATGTTACTTTTCTTTGGGAACTGGGAATTTTTATTTCTTCTTTTCTGACTTGTCGGAAATGGTGGTTTTTGAGTAAGCCTCAAAATCTGCTATAATTTCGTAAGTTTCATAGGGCTTGGAACAACAAACCAAATCATATGCCTGTAACTGACGACAAACTTACTTTCTTTCACTAGTTACTAGGTTTTAGTTTCTGCTTTCTCTTGTAGTAACGCTTATCTGGGTCAGAAGAACTCATTAAAAACTGTTAGTTGCAGCAGAAGAAGATAATGAACAAAGTTTCAGTTACTGAATCTCTTCTGCTTCACTTCCTTAGCAGCAGACAGGATTCTTTTTATTACAGAACAGAAACTATTAATAAGACTAGTAAAATATATACCAACATGAAATATCAATTCATTTTTTTGCTTCTGTAGTAGTTATGTCAGTTTATAAAAAGTTTGAAACTTTTTTTCGTAAGATAGATAGATTGAAACTTACATGAAGAAAGATGATGATGATAATGATGTGAATCCAATCATAAACTCCATCGGAAATCTACATCCATCTTCATCTTCTTCAGCTTTCTATGTCAATTCATTTTTATGCTTCTGTAATAGTTATCTCAGTTTATACATTATAAAGTTTGAAATTTTTTTTTGAAAGATTATAAACTTTGAAAATTACTTGAAGACGAAGAAGAAGAAGATGATGATGATGATAATAATGTGAATCCAATCAAAAACTCCATCAGAAATCTATATCCATCTTCATCTTCTTCAGCTTTCTATGTCAATTCATTTTTATGCTTCAGTTTATGAAGTTCGAAACTTTTTTTCGTAAGATTATAAAGATTGAAACTTACTTGAGGAAGAAGAAGAAAAAGATTATGTGAATCCAATCAAAACTCCGTCAGAAATGTACATCCATCTTCATCTTCTTCAGCTTTCTATGTTCTAAACAAACCTGTCACTGTCAGAGAACAGAAAATGATGATTGATCACAGTTTAGCTTCAGTTAAGATGAACCAAATTTACATCCCGAGTCCGATATATATATATATATATATTACAAGTTGATCCTAAAATGAAGTTCTTTGGGTGTTTCCACCGCCCCATCCGCCTAACAGATCACCTGAAAATGGATTAAACAAAGCAATTCCGGCACCGGCACCTCCGCTGCCACTCCCAGTTACACCTGAAGACTGGGATGCCGTCGGCTGAACTGCCGGAACCCCTCCTCCGCCGCCACCTTCCTCCTCATCCAAAGGCAAACGCTCAAATATTGCATTTGAAAATGAAGCCGCCATTAGTATCACTGGCCCTGAAGCCATCAAAGGCCCCACAACGTTCCCTCCCACCACCTGGCCCTGTCCTCCCGACAAGAATATCGAAAGTCCTCCTGCAGTAGGGGGCGCTGGCGGTGGAAGCACCGTGCCGGAAAGTGAAAGAATTTCAAACCTTCCGTGCAAAGTGACCACACTGCCTGCAGGTTGCCTGAGGGTAACGTTTCCGACAGTCCCACTTCCGTTGAGCACCGAGACGCCTCTCCCTCTCTTCCTGGCATAGCTTGACAGGCTCTCCACTATGTCGGCACCGGAGGTAACCTCGAGGACGTGAGATCGGAGGGCGTTAGGGGTGTCCCGAGTGACGATGATTGGGGGTTTAGGCTTGTTTTTTGAGCCTGGAGGACGGCCTCTCGGTCTGCGGTTGGCGGCGTCCTTATGAGAATCGGAGGAAGGTTCGTTTGGAATCGGAATAGACGATGGTGGCGGCGTTTGTTGAAGCCCAAGGTCCGGTCCGAGAAGCTGTTGAACATAGCGAGAAGCTGCACCGGTTCCACTACTACTCGTTACAGCTGCTCCGTCGTGATGATCATATCCTCCTCCTCCTCTTCCGCCACCACCGCCACCGCCAGCACTTCTTCCTGACATCCCCACATCTACAACTTTCTCCCACCACTTATTTGCCAGCTCTTCTCTCTTCTTAATTCTTTTCAGTCACAGAAAACCCCAAGATCTAAAGAAACAAACCCTTCTTCTTCTTCTTCAAGTGAAACCCTTTTGAAGTCGAAATTCTCAAAACCAGAGACAGATCAGTACAAAGATTCAAGCTTGAATGCTTCCCTTGAAAGTAACCTAGATAACCTACTATGGCTCCATCCCGGAAAGGATCTTATATACTAAAAGATGGTCAAAAAGCGGAAGCTTTCAGATCAAGTTGTAGCAGAATTCAACAAAAGCCGCTTCATTTGAAAGCGTCCGCCATTAAAATTACACCGGGAAACCCGACAACTATCTGCAGACTTCAAAGGTGGGCACTTGATGTCGAGTAAAAGTAGTTGTTAGTTTGAAGGAATCAAGTATGGATCGACCCAGAACCGCAGATCTTCGAAAGAGAAGGAAATCAAAGAGAGAATAAGATCTACCGTCATGTCTACAACTATGGAAACTATTACTTGAAGAAGCCGAAGACCAAGAAGTAATAAGAAGAAAAAAATGGAGACTTTCAACTTTCAAGGCATTGTTTCGTTAATTAATGAAAGAATAATATTTTAAAAATTAAAAAATTACATAAGAATAATAATATCCCTATAAAAATTCTTTATAGTGATCTGAAACTTTATTAATTAAATGTTAAATAAGAGTCTAATTAATCATATGCTTACATCATATCTTTCTTAATATAGTCTTGATTGATATAATTTTATTATAATTTAATATTGAAATAAAAAATGTGAATAAATTGGCTTTTAATATAAAATTTTGATATCAAACTTGGTTTTTTTTAATATACCTAGCAGTTATATTAATAATAGAAGGATTTATATTTTTATATTTCGTGTATTTAAGGAGAAAATGGTGGAAAAAGCGTGCGGCAAAAGCAGAATCCAAGCAATTACCAAGACAAAAGGATATGTTAGAGAATACCACTCTCATGCACAGCGCGTACAAGTTCACAAATACCTCTGTAAGAATAATAAATGGTTAAAATAAGACTAATATTACTTATAAAGGAAAATAAAAAACCAAAAATATATATATTTTTAATTTACATAAATGATATATATATATTATCATTTCTTTTGAAGTAGAAAAAAGGTAGTTGGTGGATTATCTTATGTGTTGACCTAAGTTCCAATAAGCACTATGATTACACTTGCAATATTTATAAAATAAAAATAAGTTATTAATTTGATGGTTTTCATGTAATATAATATAAATTAAATATTATTTTATATAAATTAATAACAACTATAAAAAATTATCAAATCAATAACTTTTGTCTCGTATACATAAAACGTATGAGTGGCATTCGAAATTTAAGAATTCCATATACACATGCAAATAACATAATATTATTTTTGTACATGATTAATTATTTAATGATATATAAGAACCATTTAACTCATAACAAATTATAAAAACTATTAAATTAATCAATAATTTCTGCCTAATATGTAGTTAAAGCTCATGATTTATTTTCTTTATATATCTGCACATGTATTATATATATAAATATTTATCCAAAAAAATACTTAAAATATTATTTTTATATGTAAAAGATATTATATGGAATGGATGTTAAGATGAATGTGCGAAGCTGACAGACGGGGGGATTAGAAGTGAGAACAGAAGGAGGGGCGGAGGGGTGGAGGGTCACGTGCGGTCAACTGATCAGAGAGAAGACGTTGGTATGTCAGACCACGTGGCGGCTGTCGGAATTTGCATCGGTACTTGGTCAACCTTATCTATCTGTCCGTCTGTCTGACCTTAAATCTCTCTTCTCCTCCCCCTTTCAATGTGATGAGTTTCGTTTCCTTCCATTCCGATATCGGTCTGAACGTTTAACGTTTTGTATCGGACCGAAAATAAAACAGAATTATTAAATATTATTTTGTAAATAAATATAGACTGGTATTAAAAAAATTAAAATTTTAAAAATAATTTTAAATGTGATGAGTTTCGTTTCCTTCCATTCCGATATCTGTCTGAACGTTTAACTTTTTGTATCGAAAATAAAACAGAATTATTAAATATTATTTTGTAAATAAATATCAATCCATGCTAGTCGGTTGGTATTAAAAAAATTAAAAAATTAAAAATATTTTTTAATTTTTATAAATTAAATTAAAAATTGTATAATATAATATTTTTGTAAATTATTTTGTAAATCTTATAAATAAATAAAAATATGTAAAAATAAATAAAAATGAATAAAAACAGCTATACAAACCACCCTTAACATTTTATTCGTAAATTCCTTCTTCTGTTACGTCATTTCGGGTCTAAACAAATTATTGCGGCGGCGGCGGCGGCGACTGTGGTGGCGGTAGGTGGAGAATAAGTTTTAAAAAAAAAGAGTAAAAAAAAGCCAGCGCCGGTCAATTCTTTCTGCCCCTCTTCATCCGCGACAAGTTGCTGATATACATGCATGCATGCATTAACGCATGATGAATGATTAGATTTTGTTTTTCCTCAAGTGGGCATTACATGAAGTGATTGATCGCTATCAAATCCATCGATCGATGGATATATGGTTCATAATCATCATCTTCAACACTATTTGATTCAATTTTCAGATGAGAAAATTAACTTGATTTATTTTATTTTATTTTATTTTATTTTAATAATATATATTATTTTATAATTTACAAAATATAAATGTTTATGAACTGCAGACGATGTAGTCATTTCCTTTTTAAATATATTCCGTATAAAACTAAGGGCATGCACAAGTATGCATGTTCAACAACCCCATAGCTATCTTCATATACATTTAATGATCTACTAAGTGCCAAAATAATAGTGGGTGGGTAGAGGGAGAGGGTGAGGAACAGGAAAGTATGAATGGGGACCATAATACAGAGTTGGAAGTATTGGAAATTTGGAAGGTAGATGGGTACCCATTTTAGGAAATGTCTAGGGTTTGGGGGTCCACAGAGGTACTTGAATGGATGGGAGCAGAAGAAGAAGAAGAATTAAGAGGAGGAAGAGATGGCTGAATGTTTAGCTGACCTGACTGAGAGGAGACATGTAATTTGATGCCAAAGCCATCACTTCTCCATTTCAGACCCTACCCCATCCGGATTGGAGACTACACCAACCTCTGGAAACTCTCCTATTCACATAGACCAAAGGCCTTTCATAGCAGTAGGAAACTCATTTCAGAAATATATATATATATATATAAGGGAGGGTGGCCATACATAAAAACTCAATTGTTTGAAAATAACTATTTCAACACCCAAAACAACAAAAACTAGGACAAATATATAATAAAATTCGAAATTGTAATCAAGCATCGCCTATTAGTTTTATACTCGATTCAGAATTAGAAAGTTTTTTTATTTTTTGTTAATTGGAGATAAATTTTCTAAAATTAGAAATGTCAAAATAAAAATAATACTCGATACTATTAAAAATGATGAGAAAATATATTTTTTTATTTAAAAACAAAAAATATAATTTTATTGACGGGATGATCATAAATGAACTGACCTTCTAGTTTTTCTGTATAAAAATGCTCAATTCATCTGCATTTACCTATAAATTTACTGTTACATTATAAAATATGTAAGGATATGCAAATAGTTTCTTAATGATTGCTACTTTATAACAGTTTGAATATGTATAATATATGCACAAGTAAGATGTGATGAAGCTCATGGAAGTGAAAACGATTAATGTTGGCCCTATTTAGATGGAGATGATCCATTAGATTTTAATTAAATATTAAATTCCCTTTCACATTACTTGTGCAAGTTGAAATTTTATTTTTTTTAAATAAGAGTAGGTTGGCTGGAGGCCTAATGCGTTACAGAGTTTGTAACTAATCAAATGCAAAGAACTGTATACGACTTCCATTTTCTAATTCATTTGTAAGACAAAAATATTTTAAGTCATTCGTGACGTTTGAGGAGTAGAATATATATATATATATATATATATATTGATATATATGTATTATAATAAGATATTTATAGTAAGATAGGACTTGTGAGCTCAGGAATTAAATATTAAATAAGCTGACGGAATCTCAAACTGCATTATTTAGTACTTTAATTATATTTAATTAGTATAAACTTATCCTTCCTCTCAACCTATATCTATGTTAAGACAAATTTAGTGGTACTCTTACAATCTTTTTGAGTTAGAGTGTGTGATTGTGGGTGAAATATACAGAACTAACGTCAATATTAAATGATTATGCTAAGTGCAATTAGAAGTTTGGATTAAAATTATCTTAGAGTTTATGGTCTAATACACTATCAATTATGTTTATGAAATTTCAAAACTATCAAATATGTCTATAAAGTTTCAAATTATTTCCATATATTAAAAATAGGTTAATAAAATACCTAACACATTACAGAGTTTGTAATTAATCAGATGCAAAAAAAACCATATATGACTTCATTTTTCAATTCATTTGTAAGGAAAAAAATAGTTTAAGTTATTAGTGACATTTGAGGAGTATAATATATTTATATATAATAGGACTTGAGAATTTAGGAATTAAATATTAAATAAGTTAACAGGATTCTAAATTGGATTATTTAGTGCTTTAATTATATTTAGTTAGTACAAACCTACCCTTCCTCTCAACCTGTACCTACGTTAAGACAAATTTAATGGCACTTTTACAATCTTTCGGTGTAATGTTTGATTAGAGTGAAACATATACTTTCATATTAAATAATTATGTTAATTTCAATTAGAAGTTTGGGTTAAAATTATTCAGGATCTCTATAGTTTGGTAAATTATTAATTAAGTATTTGAAATTTCAAAACTATGAAATAAGTTCTTAAAAATTCAAATACTTTTATCTATTAATCTTATATTATTTTTAGCTTATGTAAACTAACGAAATGTCAACTAAATATATCTACATAGCACATTTTTTAAACATGTGATATTACCACGCTACATTTTGTTAGTCTAAGTAAGCAAAAAAAAAAAATCTAAAGACTAACAAGTAAAAATGATTTGAAATCTTAATGATCTATTTGATAATTTTGAAATCATTGGGACTTAATAGATAGTTCACCAAAATACAGAGATATTAGCTGATTTTAACTAACAGACATAATTGATTTTAGCTAAAGATTAATATTTTCTACTAAGTTAACTAAAAATTCTACCACACTTATAATCCAAGTAAGGCCTTTCTTGAATAAAATAAGAAAACCCCCCTCTCTAAAAGGATAAGAAAGGTGCCTAATCCTTCTTAATTATGAGTAATAATAAATTAATTTGGTTTTAGTTCAATACGATCTAAAATTAATTAATTAAATTGAGTTTAAATAAATTTCAATTTCAATTTCAAATTATATTAAAAAAATTTAAATTTAAAATAAACTTAAATAATAGTTTTTCATTTAAAATTACTTTTTCACTTCTTCTTATGAAAAATTCTTTATATATTTTTATAAGGTTTTAAGTGGAGTTAAGTATCAAATTTTATAAATGCTTTACCCTAGTTAAGGTAAAAATATAAATTTAAATAAATTCTAACCTATTTTATTTATGTTCAATCAGAATTGAGTATTAAAAAATCTTATTTAATTTAGACTATTTAAAATTATATTTAGATCAAACTATTATTAACCCTACAAAAATTTTATCAACTTTGAGAAATTATTATCATATTCTTTTCATGATAAATACGCTTGCCTTATTGTCATATATATTCAAATTCATAGATATTGTATTTGTAAAAGATATAATATTTTTTATGGTTTATTTGATTTTTTAAAATTTAAAAATTTAATTTAAAAATTCTCATAGTTTATTAAAAGAACAAGATATTTTTTATCCAAATATTAACTATGTTATAAAACTTTGATGAAAATACTATTAAAAGAGGAACGTGCCATCATTTAAAAAATATGTTTTGAAATATTAAATAAAATTTATATTTCTTTATCACTTTTAATTATGTAAAATTATTATTATGCGACATTTAATTATTAACAATATTGAGAAAAATACCATTTGTTTTACATAATCAAATTTATATATAATTAATTACTTTTAATACTTGTTATAATATATTTTAAATTTAACATTGTTATATTTTAATTTAAATTAAATTTTAGTTAGCATTGATACTAATAATTATGTATGTTAAAAATTTTAAGTGTTATTTTTTACAAATAATAATAAAAGCAACATAAAATAATTAAATTTAATAATTAAAATATAAAATAAGTAAAAGATTGAAATAAAAATTTATATTAAAGAATTAGAAAAAGATCTAAAATATAATTATTTACTTGGCGCTTGCTAATTTTTATACTCACATTTTATCATAATCGTTTTAGTTTGATAAATTATCATTTAGGTGTATATATATACTTTTTACACTACCAAATAAATTTTCAAGGATTCAAATTACTTTTAACTCATAATCTTCTATTATTTTTTTGTTAAACAAACTAATAAAATGTTAGATAGACATATTTACGTTAGTTTATATATGGAAAAAATAACGAGAAATTAATAGATAAAAATAATTTTAAAATTTAAAGACTTATTTAGTAATTTGAAAATTATAGAGATTTAATTACTAATTTATTAAGTTATTAAGAGTTAACTAATTTTATCCCAAAAAGTTTGGTATATAAGAGTGAAATACATTGTCACTTCATATGATGTGATACATATATAAAGTATGTGAGACACTTAAAATCCTTATTACATGTATTCATCAGTCATCAGACAAGTACTCGAATCCTTATAAAAATAGCAAGAAAACCACCGACATCACCAAATTAGCCTAGTGATCATCTTTAAACAAATCAAATCAGAATCAAGATTAATGCTGTTCACGTCCACTCAATATTATTATTCTCTCATTAGTGTTGGAACTACTCAAAAGTTAGTCAGAAAAAACCAAAACCCCAACTCTAATTATTTAAATGAACACGAGATAATAGGTTTATTATGGGATGGGAATATTCAAATGAGCACCAAGTGGAGAGCTAATTCTATATTAGAGAAATGCATGAAGTAGTTCAGATTTTTTAAGTGAAAAAACTTAATCTTTGCGTACTAATACCATGAATTCCTGCTTACAGTAAATATATATTATATTTATAATAATTTATTATTATTTGCTGTAATATAATATTTGCATATATATTATAATAAGAATACTTACAAGAACTCGAGAATTAAGGAACTAAATATTAAATAAGTTAGCAGAATTCTTAGTTGCATTATTTAACTTCAATTATATTTAAATAGGATAAACCTACCTTCCAACCCACACCTATGTTGGGACTAATTTGGCGGTACTTTACAATCTTTTTAAGTTGGAGTATGTGATTGTCGGTGAAATATGTTAAGCTTACTTCAATATTAAATTATTACACAAACTTCAATTAGAAGTTTAAGGATTATTTAGTGTCAATTATATTTTTTGTTGTGTTTTTTATTCTGTTTGTTGTTTTTAACTTATATTGGTAGTTTGAGCTGAATATTCACTAAGTGCTTAATCTGTCCAGAATTTATGAATTGAGCTTCTTGATCATATTGCTTGAGCATATACACGTTTTAGT